>JAODAL010049933.1:0-27805 GCA_025379985.1 Phyllomedusa bahiana | reverse complement strand
GAATTTAGTTTAATCCTGTTTATTTGCGCACTGTCTTTTAAAACAATGAGAAATCCTGTATCCATTTCAATTTTAAAGATTACTCACTAACCTCTATAACTAAACTGATAAGTCCAAGATAGCCTATGGATGAAAATGTTTCTGAGACAGAAGAAACAAACTCTTTCTATAATCCAGGGTAATGCCTTTGACCCTAATTGCTTCCAATCACTGAGCACTGGACCTTGTATTCTTAAGAATTTACCCAAAGGGCAAAAGGGATTAATTTGTGAGGCATACCTTTATTATTCCTTTTGTCCACTACCTTAAGAATTGACAATATATCATGCTAGATAGATGCTCTTTTATACACAAACAAAAAAGGTGAAAGGAAAAATAGCTTAGTTTCCTCTGTGAGGCTGATTTAACACTTGTGGTAGTGTGTCACATAAAGCAAAAATGCACATAAAGAACTATGGGGGACATGTATGAATGGGGCTGCACCAGAAGTCTGGTGTCTTTTCAGCCCGAACACTGGCGCATCCTCATTCTCTACATTTTTAATCCGGTGCACTGCAATCTCAGGCACATTACAGAGCGCCCACAACACTTTGTATCGCGCCTGAGATTGGGGGGCGTGTTGGAGACATGTCACACTACAACTGTATGAAGCTGCATAGTTATAGCTTTAGTATGGCAAATCCAGGTGCATTACTGCTGGAAGAGGTATACCGCTTTAGAACTGGTTCATAGATTCAAGTGCATTCTGCACTACTTTTATGCACATAAAAAATGGTGCCTGGGCGCCAAAAATCATACATGTCGCCCTATGTGCATTGTGATACATTCACTGAGAGGGGTTTTTGATTATTTGGCACTTCTGGAAGCCAGGACAATTTTTGCATTTTTGACTTGTACGAACAAAACATAAATTAAAAACACTGTCAAAAGGCCACTAAGTACTTGATACACACAAGTACTTCATACACCTTTTTGTCAAAATGTAATTTTTCACAAACTTAAAGGGGTTGCATACATTTTCCCACTTACAAAAAATGAGTGTTGCAGCCCTAGAAATTATTCTTCAGAGCAGTTTTCTGTGTCAAGAAGTAATCTCCCTTTGACCCATAGCTGCACAAAAAGATGGTCAAAAGTTTGTAGTCACTTTGGGTGCAATGTAGCTGTAAGATATCCTTCTTTATTGTCAAGAATCACTGTGACAAAAAATGAATCAAGGCAGCACTTCCAAACAAGCGGTTTTATTTCACCCAAATGTGAAACGTTTCAGCTCGAACACGAGCCTTTCCCAAGCAATCACACTTCAAGCTGAAACGTTACACATTTGTGTGAAATAAAACTTGTTTGGAAGTGCTGACTGGATCCATTTTTGTGCTTGAAGAGCCTATAGACCAGTGTTTCTCAACTCCAGTCCTCAGGACCCACCGACAGGTCATGTTTTCAGGGTCTTCGTCTGACTGCACTGACCATAATGTTATGACCTGTGCAGAGGGCACTGACACTGATATCACCTGTGCAGAATGCACTGACAATAATGATATCACCTGTGCAATGCTGAGGAAAGCCTGAAAACTTGACCTGTTGGTGGGTCTTGAGGACTGGAGCTGAGAAACACTGCTATAGACTGAGGTCTGAAGGCGTGCACCCATATTTCAGACTTCCAGTGCTGCTGTCTGTTTAATTTTAGGCTAAGGATCACTGTGAAGTCACTCCTGTTACTAAAAGTTCAAATGCAAGTTATAGATGTTCTGCAACCATCAAGTCTCCTATGCCTATGGAAATAAATAGCAATAATTAAAAGTTGTGCCCCATTGTGTATTTTTAACCATCAATCATTTGTACCACTGTTGTAAAAAGAAGTAATATTATCAATAAATCAACTTCAATATTTTGCATTCCTTTCTTTAAAGCTGCGTTTACACATTGGGTTTTTGTTGCATTTTTCAAATGCATTTTCAATTACTTTTTTAATCAATCACTTCACCTGGGTTCATAATTAGAGTTAGGTACAAAACCACCTGCATTTAAAGAAAAGGTAGACGTTTTTAAATAAATAAATGAATAAATAAATAAATGCATGTGTTTTTTATTGCTTGCTTTTTATGCAGTTGAAAACACAACAACAATGCAACATGTAAGTAAAACAACAAGGTTCAACAAGCGCACATTATTCTGTAAATGTAGATTTCTTCTACTTCCCAGAAAAAATGCTGCACTTTCTAATATGGCCAGTTGACAATACATTTAAAGAGAAACAACACTTGGTTTTGCACATCAAAAAACTTTGTTTGAAAAAAACAAATGCACAGTACATATAGAAATTCTAATTCAAATAACAGTGGCACACTATGGACTAAGGAAACTATCAACATAGGAAATTTGGAAAAAGCATTACTGCTAACTGGGATACATGAAAAAATTTGAGATTCTTAGTTCACACTTTTGGTCAAAAATGCTTAAGCCCACCTCCACAACTTCACCGGGACCTCAGTACAGGTGGGTCCTACGCTATTGTTACCTCTCTATCGGGTCCTGATCAGACCTGCATACTTCAGGGAGTGAAGATACCTGCTTCAAAGCACACTGCACTGATTTAAAACCTGAGGAAGTGGGTGGGGTGCAAAAACCAAAATGGAGGCAGCCACTCCTCCTTACATATAATCAGAAACAACACTTGGTTTTGCACATCAAAAAACTTTGTTTGAAAAAAACAAAGGAAACATTTGGGATGGGCAGCATTAACATATGGGCATTTAAATTAAAATAACCCAGTGGTACACTAGGGACAAAGGGAAAAAATAAAAGAGTATTTTTGAGCGAAAATTATCACAAAGTTGAAATGGCAGGTTTTTTAATGTTGTGAATTTTTCGATAAAGCAATAATTTGGGTTTAAATTAAAATCTGGGGCATAAAATTATTAAATACCCGGCACCTTTTTTGGGGCGTTTCCCTGTCATTTTGGGGGCCCAGCAACTCGCTTGAGAATAGAGCGGGTTTGGCGGGTGTGGACGTAATGACTGGGTTTGTGTAGGTTTTGTGTTTTGGTGAAAAAATACATGTCCCCGTTTTCCCTTAAAACCCCTTTCCCTGTTCGGGCCCCCGAGTTGTCTGTGTATCAAAAGAGCATGATGTGTCCTCGCTCTCTCTAAAAACAAAGCTCGGGCAAAAATTTTCCTATTTTTTAAAGACAAACTTGTTTTAGCTGGGAACATTAGAATTTTGGGTAAAAAAAAGGGATTTTTATTTATTTAGTTATTTTAGGGAAAATTTTAAAGGACCCTTCTATTGTGTCCCAGCCGCGCGGGGGTTGTTTGGGGGGGGGGGGGGGCCCCTGGGGGCAAACGGGCCCAGAACGTGGCGGGCAGTTTTTTAAAAAAGGAGAGGGATTTTGGGAGCCGGCCGAGTGCTTGCCCTTCATTGAAAGGGGGTTTTGATTAACATTTTTTGGGCCCATTTTTTTGGGTGAAATATTAACTTGAAAGTTGTCCCCGGAAACTTATTTTTGGGTTTACAGATTTTTTTGAAAATGCGGGGTTGTTTTAGATAGGTGCAAAATCAATTTTAAATTATTGTACAAAATTTTTAATTAGTTTTTTTTTCCTTGGTGCGGCCAGTTTTTTTTATAAGCCACCGAAATTTAAATTTAAAAACGAAAATTTTGAAGTCCCCGCAGGTGTTTTTTATGGGTGCAAAAAACCCCTTTTAATTTTCCCGGATACTTTTCAATAGGTTTTTTTTTTCCCACTTTGGTTGCCCCCGGGTTTTATTCATGGGGCCACCTTGCTTTTAAATTTAATACACCTTTTTGTAGTAAACCACAGGGGGATTTATAGGTGAAAAAAAAACGCCTTTTTTAAACCCTATACATTTAAAATTGGTTTTTTTTCCATTTTGGGGTTTGGGGGCCCCGGGTTTTTTTAAAAAGAGCCCCCCTTGCATTTAAAATTTTAATTTAAAACCCAATTTTTGTAGTCACCAAAAGGGGTATTTAAAAGGGTGCAAAAAACACTGTTTTTTATCCGAAAAATTTTTTTAAATAGCTGTATTGCACATGGGGCGGCCCTAGTTTTTTTTCAAAAAACCCCCTGTTTCGACAATTTTTTGATAAAAAAAAATTCCCCCTAGAAAAACTGTTCTTTTTTGTATTGTAAAAAAACCAATTTCTCATCCTTTAACTTCAAATTTGTTTTATTCCCTGGGTTAAAACCCATTTGGGCGCATATTTCACTTGTATAATATTTTTGTTGAAAACTATCAATTCCTAGTCCAAAGGGCGGGTTTGCAAATCCCGGGGGACTAAAGGAAAACATTTTTATTTTTGTCTTCGGTTTTCCCACCCCCCCCATTTAAAGGGTTATTGCAAAAAAAAATTTCAGTTTCTAACCCCGGGGGGGGGGGCTTTGGGAAAATTAAGGGGGTTTTTAAGAATAGTTGGGATTTGCTGTCTTTCAGTAAAAAGGACGGTTAAAAAACCTTTTCCCATCCCCTTTTTAAAAATTTATTTTTCCCTAAAATAAAAGGGGAAATGCGGTGGTAAGCGGCAAAGAGGGGGGTAGGAAATAAAAGGTAGAGGTACGGGGGAGACGGTGCCCTTTCCCAGTGTTGGAAAACAACTGAAATCCCAGGGGGAATGGGCGGTTTTGCAAACCCTCACCCTTAATCGCTGGGTTCAGGGCCCCGGGAAAAATCTCAGAAATTGAACACTTTTCGCCAATTGCTTAGGGGTTTAAATAAACCTGCATCCGGCAAATAGTAAAAAAGTGGCTAAAAGGGGTATTTTTGGGAATTTTTTTTGGGGCCCAATTTTGCTGGGGAAATAAAGCGATACGGGCCCTACTGTAAAAAAATTGGGTTTTTAAAAAAACCCTTTTGGTTCCCACAATTGTCAAAAAAGTGGCCTTAAACGGGGATGGTGCTGTAAAAACCGGAATAGGTAGGCATGTTAAATGGACAATATTGCAAAATGACTTTTTTTTTGCAAGTTTTTTAAAAATTTAGCAGAAATTCCCTTTTAGTGAGAAAAACCCTTTTAAAAACCCCAATTAAAAAAAAGGAAAAAAAAGACGGGGTTTGGGATTCCATTTTTTTTAAAAAATGTGTTTTCTAGAATTAAACTACTAAAAAACTTGCATGTACAAAATAGCTGATTAAAACATTCCTCTGAATTGACAAGGGAGGTACAAGAAGATTTGAAAAATTAGGTTACCAGGACGGTTGTCAATGTCCAGTTCAACAAAAACGGGGTTAAAAGAGTCCTTTTTCCCTTCACTTTTTTAATCGTGGTCAGACAGGTTTAATGGTCTACTGGGGTCCGTACAGGTATAGTCAATGCCCATTTAAAACCTAAAATGATGGTTAAAAGACTCCTTTTTCCGGCACTTTTTAATTTTTGGGTCAAAGGGTTTTTGGGGTCATGCGCGGCCCGGGAAACAGGGATAGTCTAGTCCAGTTCTACAAAAAATGGGTTGAAAGACTCCTTTTTGGGCCTTTTTAATTGGGGGTCAGACACTTTTTGGGGTCAGCGCGCCCAGGACAGAATAGTCATGTCCGTTCAACTAAAATGGTGGTTGAAAGCCCTTTTTTTTCCGGGATTTTTTAATCGTGGGTATGCGGGTTTGGGGCTCTGCTGTGGCCCAGGACGGTATATAAATGTCCTTCAACAAAATGGTGTTCAAAGACTCCTTTTCCCAGCATTTTTAAATTTTTGAGTCAAAGGGTTTTTAAGGGTCATACTGCGGAAAAGGGACAGATATATTTTAATGTCAGTTCAACAAAAGGGGGTTAAAAGACGTTTTTTTTTCCGGCACTTTTTTAATTGGGGGGTAGCAGGTTTGGGGCTCAGCTGTGGCCAAGGCATATATATCAATGTCCATTAAAACTAAATGGGGGTTTCAAAGACTCCTTTTCAGGCACTTTTTAAATCTGGGGGTCATGCAGGTTTGGAGCTCTGCTGTGGCCCAGGAGGGGGATAGTCTATGCCCCGTTCTACAAAAAAGGGTGGTTTGAAAAACTCCTTTTTCGGGCACTTTTTAATCGGGGGTCATGCGGGTTTTGGGGGCTCAGCGCGTTCCAGGACGGGATTTTTATGAAATTTCAATAAAATGATGGTTCAAAAATCTGTTCTGGCATTTTTTTAATTTGGGGGTAAGCGGGTTTTAAAGGGTCATGCTGTGTACAAGCAGGGAGAGGAATGGCTGGGTCTTTTTTTTGTGGTTTTTAAACCTAAGTGTTTCCCCCAAAGATGTAGCAGTACCCTTTTGACTGTTGCAATTTTAAATTTCCAGCTTCTCCCCCGGTTTGAGTGTAAAAATGAAGGTGTTGTTCCTCTCCCCCAGACTTTAATGGTCTCGGGGATAATTATTATCGACTATCGAAACGTCTTGATAATTTCCGATATCGACTACGACCGATACGATAGTCAAAAGATCGCTCATACATCAAAAGGACATAGGAAAATTTTTGGAAAAAAAACATTACTGCTAACTAGGGAAAATGAAAAAACTGAGGTTCAAGTTCAGACTTTTTTCCAAAAAAAGCTTAAGCCCACCTTGCAACTTCACCCGGGGTCATACAGGGGGGTCCACACATTGTTACCTCTCTATTGGGTCCGTTCACACCCGCAACTTCAGGGAGCGAAGTCCTGTTCAAAGCAACTCCCCGTTTAAAACCTAGGGAAAGGGGGGGGGGCAAAAACCAAAAATGGGGGCCGACACTCCTCCCTATATATTAAACAGAAACAACCACTTTTTGTTTTGAACATCAAAAAAAATTTGTTTAAAAAAACAATTCACACGGTGTGGGAGAAGTCTATAGACATTCAAATTTTAATTTTTCTGTGGCTTTTATAACCTAAGTGTGTTGCCCAAGATGGGAGCACGTATCCATTTTCTGTTGCGAATGTTAATTCCCGCTTCTCCAGCCCTGTTGGTGTAAGAAAGAAGGTGTTGTTTTCCCCCCCAACTTTAATGGTCATCGGGGATAAATTATTACGACTATCGGAAAAACGTCTTGATAATTGCCGATATCGACTATCGACCGATGACGATAGTCAACGTAATCGCTCATCACTATCAAAGAGGACATAGGAAATTTGGAAAAAGCATTACTGCTAACTAGGATACATGAAAAAATTTGAGGTTCTAAGTTCACACTTTTGGCCAAAAATGCTTAAGCCCACCTCCGCAACTTCACCGGGATCTCAGTTCAGGTGGGTCCTACGCTATTGTTACCTCTCTATTGGTCCTGTTCAGACCTGCATACCTCAGGGAGCGAAGATACCCGCTTCAAAGCACACTGCACTGATTTAAAACCTGAGGAAGTGGGTGGGTTTTAAGTCAGTGCAGTGTGCTTTGAAGCAGGTATCTTCGCTCCCTGAAGTATGCAGGTCTGAACAGGACCCAATAGAGAGTTCCAGGTGAAGTTGCGGAGGTGGGCTTAAGCATTTTTGCTCAGAAGAAAAACAGAAACATGGCCATACTCACTGCTAGTAAAGCTGAAATGAGACTGAACACAGCATAGAGGCAACATGGGCCCCCATGCTATTAAAGAAAAATACCCAGGTGCAGCTGATTGGTGGAAATTTCCATATATCTCTCCACTAGGTGGACAGAAAGCTGCACCTTAAATTGACATTTATTCACATAGCATGCAAAAAAGCCAAAAAGCCACAGTACCATATGTTGGGAGACTAAACAGATGCGCAAATACCCATAAGACAGACGCTTGCACACCTTCCATGCATGAGGGGGGCGACTGCTGGTATTCTACTGGCATCCAATCCCCAGTACTGTTGGGCAAAAAAACTATTTTCACATACTGGAAAAATATCAAATATGATATATATGGGAGATATATGGATTACCACCAATCAGCTGCACCTGGGTATTTTTCTTTAATAGCATGGGGGCCTATGTTGCCTCTATGCTGTGTTCAGTCTCATTTCAGCTTTACTAGCAGTGAGTATGGCCATGTTTCTGTTTTTCTTCTGAGTTAAATTTTTTTCCCCCTTTTTCTGTATATTTTGTGATTTTAAGGGAGTGTAGGGAACTGCAATAAATGAGGAGCCGTGAAGGAGGCTTGCAGGCTTACAATATAGTGGCCATTATGTTAACCAATACCTCATATTTGATATTTTTCCAGTATGTGAAAATAGTTTTTTTGCCCAACAGTACTGGGGATTGGATGCAAGTAGAATACCAACAGCCGCCCCCCTCATGCATTGAAGGTGTGCGAGCGTCTGTCTTACGGGTATTTGCGCATCTGTTTAGTCTCCCAACGTATGGAACTGTGGCTTTTTTGCATGCTATGTGAATAGATGTCAATTTTAGGTGCAGCTTTCTGTCCACCTAGTGGAGAGATATATGGATTACCACCAATCAGCTGCACCTGGGTATTTTTCTTTAATAGCATGGGGGCCTATGTTGCCTCTATGCTGTGTTCAGTCTCATTTCAGCTTTACTAGCAATGAGTATGGCCATGTTTCTGTTTTTCTTCTGAGTTTAATTTATTTTTCCCCTTTTTCTGTATATCTTAAGCATTTTTGGGCAAAAGTGTGAACTAAGAATCTCAAATTTTTTCATGTATCCTAGTTAGCAGTTATGCTTTTTCCAAATCTCCTATGTTTTCTTTCATAGTTTCCTTAGTCCATAGTGTGCCACTGTTATTTGAATTTGAATGTCTATATGTACTGCTGCCACACCAGTGTGCAGTTGTTTTTTTTCAAAGTTTTTTGATGTGCAAAACCAATTGTTGTTTCTGATTATATGTAGGGAGGAGTGGCGGCCTCCATTTTGGTTTTTGCACCCAACCAATTCCTCAGGTTTTAAATCAGTGCAGTGTGCTTTGAAGCAGGTATCTTCGCTCCCTGAAGTATGCAGGTGTGAACAGGACCCAATAGAGAGGTAACAATAGCATAGGACCCACCTGCACTGAGGTCCTGGTGAAGTTGCGGAGGTGGGCTTAAGCATTTTTGGACAAAAGTGTGAACTTAGAACCTCAGATTTTTTCATGTATCCTAGTTAGCAGTAATGCTTTTTCCAAATTTCCTATGTCCTCTTTGATAATTTCCTTAATCCATAGTGTGCCACGGTTATTTGAATTTGAATGTCTATATGTACTGCTGCCACACCCGTGTGCATTTGTTTTTTTCAAACAGAGTTTTTTGATGTGCAAAACCAAGTGTTGTTTCTGATTATATGTAGGGAGGAGTGGCGGCCTCCATTTTGGTTATTGCCCCCCACCCACTTCCTAAGGTTTTAAATCAGTGAAGTATGCAGGTGTGAACAGGACCCAATAGAGAGGTAACAATATCGTTTGACCCACCTGTACTGAGGTCCTGGTGAAGTTGCGGAGGTGGGCTTAAGCATTTTTGGCCAAAAGTGTGAACTAAGAAACTCAAATTTTTTCATGTATCCTAGTTAGCAGTAATGCTTTTTCCAAATTTCCTATGTCCTCTTTGATAGTTTCCTTAGTCCATAGTGTGCCACTGTTATTTGAATGACAATACATTTAAAATCAGTTAAAAGTTTTGATAGCAGGTAACTATGGTCATAGATCAATTTCATTTTTTAGCAAGTTTTTTTTTTTCTGTAGTGTAGTAGAAACAAAGAAAAAGCAATAATAGCTAGTTGTTGTAACATCAATGTAACAAATATGTTTTTTTTTTATAAAACAGTTGCAGATGTAAATTTTACACAATTCTTACAATTACAAGCATTTCAGATAAGGTACAATTATACATAGCTTAATGGGAAAGATTTATCAATACTGTCTAACACAGTGTAAAGTTAGACTAGACAGTCTTCCATAGTGTTGATAAATCTGGCACAGGTTTAAGCTGTCTAGTCTAGTTTACATCTTCTATTAGCTGGCTTACTATATGCCACTAATTGTGCGAAAATGTTGTCACATTTTTGGTGCACAACATTGCACATTAAGCCACACCCAGGGGCGTAACTACAGGGGTAGCAGTTGCTACGGGGCCCGGCAGCTTGGGGGGGCCCCGCGGTCCCGGGGCAGCTGCTATCACCGCTGCTACCCCTGTGATGCCGCTCTGGGCCCGCCGGCAGTGAACATAACAGTTCACTGCGGCGGGTGCAGAGCTGCGGGGTCGGTCTGTGAGGCAAGGGGGAGGGGGGGCGCCGCCGCCGGCAGGCTCCACCCCCTTGCTTCACAGAGGCTATCTCTTAATTGTATGCACGTCCGTGCGACGCGCATACAATTAAGATGAACGGCGGGGCAGGGAGAGCTGTGCGCTTCCTGCCCCTGCCGTACATCGCTCAGCAGGCGGCGCGGCGGAAGTGACGTCATTGCGCCACCTGCCGAGCTTCCTGTCCTCTGCCCCAAGCCTAAAGCAGCAGGCTTGGGGCTGGGAGGAGACAGAGACGCCGGGGGAGCGCGGCCAGGTAAGTAATGAGCTAGGGGGAGAGGGGGGGAGGGGAGGAGAATACCTACAGGGGGGCTCTAAAGGAAGGGGGGGGAAGAATACCTACAGGGGGCTCTAAAGGAACGGGGAGAATACCTACAGGGGGCTCTAAAGGAAGGGGGGGGATACCTACCGGGGGCTCTAAAGGAACGGGGAGAATACCTACAGGGGGCTCTAAAGAAAGGGGGGGGATACCTACAGGGGGCTCTAAAGGAAGGGGGGGAGAATACCTACAGGAGGCTCTAAAGGAAGGGGGGGGAGAATACCTACAGGGGGCTCTAAAGGAAGGGGGGGGAGAATACCTACAGGGGGCTCTAAAGGAAGGGGGGAGAATACCTACAGGGGGCTCTAAAGGAAGGGGGGGGGGAAGAATACCTACAGGGGGGGCTCTAAAGGAAGGGGGGGGGAAGAATACCTACAGGGGACTCTAAAGGAAGGGGGAAGAATACCTACAGGGGGCTCTAAAGGAAGGGGGGGAAAGAATACCTACAGGGGGCTCTAAAGGAAGGGGGGGAAAGAATACCTACAGGGGGCTCTAAAGGAAGGGGGGGATACCTACAGGGGGCTCTAAAGGAAGGGGGGAGAATACCTACAGGGGGGGCTCTAAAGGAAGGGGGGGAGAATACCTACAGGGGGCTCGAAAGGAAGGGGGAGGGAAAGAATACCTCCAGGGGGCTCTAAAGGAAGGGGGAGGGGAGAATACCTACAGGGGGCTCTAAAGGAAGGGGGAGGGGGGAGCACTATACCTACAGGGGGCTCTAAAGGAAGGGGGGGAAAGAATACCTACAGGGGGCTCTAAAGGAAGGGGGGAGCACTATACCTACAGGGGGCTCTAAAGGAAGGGGGGAGCACTATACCTACAGGGGGCTCTAAAGGGGGGGGAGAACTATGCCTACAGGGGGCCCTAAAGGGGGGGAAGAACTATGCCTACAGGGAGCCCTAATGCTTGGGGGGAGAACTATGCCTACAGGGGGTCTCTAATCTACAGGGGGACTATTCTGCCTACAGGGGGGACTATTCTGCCTACAGGGGGCTCTAATCTACAGGGGGGGGGCTATTCTGCCTACAAGGGGGCTCTACTTTACATGGGGGAGGAACTATTCTGCCTACAAGGGGGCTCTAATTTACGGGGGGGAGAACTATTCTGCCTACAAGGGGGCTCTAATCTACAGGGGGGGAACTATTCTGCCTACAAGGGGGCCCTAATCTACAGGGGGGGGGACTTTTCTGCCTACAATGGGGCACTAATCTACAGAGGGCCCTATTCTACCTACAGGGGTGGCCTAAGCTACAGGGGGCCCCCATTCTACCTACATAGGAACCCTAAGCTACTGCCCGGGGGCCCGAAGCTGCCTACATCTCCCCAAGCTACCTAGCTACTGCCCGGTGGGTGCTAAGCTACCTAGCTACCGCCCGGGGGCCCCGTTGTACCTACATACCGACTGGGGGAGCCCCATAATTACCAGGGGGTAATTCTTACCATTTGGGCCATTATAAATGGGGAGTTTGTATATGAGGGAGGGGGCACTCACTTGGGAAAATTATTAAAAATGTGAGGAGTCTCAGGTATTTGTGTTGTAAATTCTACAGGGACGAGTGGTGGATGGAGCAAGTCATCATGGAGGTCTGGACCGAATAGAGAAGAAAAGAGAAAGTGAACGACTCCTCAGACAAGACGCCACCTGTGAGGCCCTAAATGTAAGTAAACTATTTGCAAAGCACCTGTGTATCTGATATCTACCACTATATGGTCACTGTATGGAGGTAATATACAGTCTGCAGAGCCTGTGTACACTGGTGTCTACCACTATATGGTCACTGTATGGAGGTAATATACAGTCTGCAGAGCCTGTGTACACTAGTATATACCACTATATGGTCACTATATGGTGGTACTATTGGTCTTTGTGTACTGATCAGTAATAGTGTAGGGGTATTATTCAGTCACTTTGTGGTCTTGTTCTGGCGGTATAATCCGGTCCATATGTAGTAGAGTTATTGGTAATGTTGGTTTTGGTATAGTGGATTTGTTTGGTAGCAGTATGATGGGGATATGTATGGTGAGATATTTACCCTTTGTATTATCTACATTATCTAACAGCATGTCCTGGTAAATGTTCTTGGTCAGGGAGGTGGGCGGGGCATCCAAAAGTTTGCTTTGGGGCCCTGGCTTCTCTAGTTATGCCCCTGGCCACACCATCTTCCCATGCAGCCACATGCCTTTACCAAGGCCATATTCCATTTGTCAGATGAGGCACAGAAGTATCTAGAAACGGTCTAAAACACATAATAAATATAGTTTAAAACATTTCCAACATTATATTTGTTACAATTGACTTAGTAAATGTTCCCCATTGTAAGTATTTATTTCCATACATAGAAAAAAAGCCTTAAAATAATGTTTTCACAGGAAACAATCTGTGGGTCATTTTCAGTTGTTAGGTTTTCTGATTTCAGACAATTGTGTAGATGGGATTCACCAGTAATATTTTTCCTCAAAGGAAGAGAGAACTAAGCATCATTTTGAGTGCAGTACAATAGAGCATTGTGCAATAGCAGCATATGGGCCTAGAACAACTGCCTAGCTGTATTGCGGTCCTTGGTTCAAATCTGACCTACAGATGTAGCAAAGCCAAACTTAATAAATTACACACCATGATATCACAGCACAGAATGTTATCTCAACCCTTTCAATGGCTTGTGTTGTGATGTAAGATTTGATAAGACAAAAAGTTGCAATATCATGACCAAGTTGAACTCTGCCATAGCTGTAGGATTGTATCTGCAGAGAGTCTGCATATTCTGTGTTTGTATTGGATTCCTCCAGCTTTCTTCACCCTCCGACAAACACATAAAAATATTAATTGGCTTCCTTTGAAACTGGCCCTATTATTCTGTAAGAAAGTGAAATAAAATGATGACCCCCATCAAGGACAGTGAATTGAGTAGTAATACTGTAATTTCTGGCCAGTACTTTAGAACATGTAATCACTACATAAGCAACATGAAAGGGGCCCACTGAAATCAATGGGCCATGTGTATAATAAATTAATGAAAGTAATAAAAAAAACACTTAAAATAATGATTAATTGACTGACTGACTGACTTTTAGATGGTGGTACCAACATCAATGAAGCATGTAGAAAATGGTTATTCACAAGAGAAAAATATTGACTCACATTTGTATGGGAATAAAATTACTTTGTACATCATATGTAGCTTAGGCAACAAGCAACATAAATTATCTGCATTTCATGGCTGTTCACCTATAACAGTACCTTCCAACTAGGTTTCCTCCTCCTCATCAGTGATCAGAACTATAACGAATGACCCTACCCAGAATCACCATCATTAGTTGTCTGTGAATCATGAACATACAGGTGCATTGAACATTTAGACATTTATTATCATCAGAGTGGAGGGAGCTTGTTGCTCTGATGACCCTCATTACTCTTCTTTTCATAGCTTAATGATGTCTGTGACAAGAAAATTATATGCAAAATGTTGCAAAAGGCACAACTAGCAATGCAATGAAATTTAGTATATTCATGAATGGTTTATAGCACTTCATAAATATCCTTCTGTTATTTTCTTGCCATCTCCTTAAGTTAAAGTAGACCGGTTTCAATAATTTTGGATGCTGCACAATATAGAAATAAATGGCTCAGCCAAAGCAGAAATCTGTTTAGCTTGAAGACCAAATGTGTTCTATTTTTATGAAGGAAAAGGGAAAAAAAAGAATTTTCAACCATTGTCAGATGACACATTTCCAATATACAGTTCTTTTGAGGACAGCCAGTGCTATGAAGTATTATCAAGTCTTAATACACACTTTTCTTTATGCAATTACTTGTAATAAGAAATTATAATCTAGATTATTTTGACACATAGTATAACAATTTAAGACACAATTGAAGAACAATTGTCTTTAAGGAACTCACTGAGCAATAAAATATCATAGTATTATTTATAGTACACAAATCTTCCATTTATGTTAGTTAATGGTAAACATGGTAATGATTCGATGCACATATTCATTGTGTATGATATCAGTCTAAGGGTATGTACACATGGCGTTTGTTAAATATCCTTTTGTTTACATTTTACATACCAAAAAATGGACCCAAAACTTATTTAACAATGTTCAAGTGTGATTACATTGATTTCAATGTAAAATATGTATTGTGGTTTAGACGATACGTGTTTTACATAAGTTTACATAAGTTGCATTGCATAAAATGGATGCGTTCAAAGAATTGATGTCAATTCTTGATCCATTTTACATATTGAAAAGCTCAAAGAAACTGCAGGGATACGTTTTTTTCACAATCTGTGGTACGTTTTTGGATGCGTTTAACGCAATATGTTTTATGTAATGCAAAAACGTATCCAAGACGATGTGAAAACATACCCTAACAATGATTTAGATGGACGAGACCCTATGCAAACATCTGGAGAAAAAAATATACATCTAACTTTTTGTTTTACTATACTTTAAATTGTAGTTATAAGTAGTTAGGATCTTCTATAATTTGGTTAACAGAAAATAGGTATGCTAACCTCTAAGGCTCAACAAGGCAATATTCTGGCTCTAGGTCTCTTTACCTCATTCCTTATCTGAGAAAATGAGATGATTTTTAATTACTGTGTCCTGCTTGGTACAGAAATATTAAGATCTCTTGAAGAAATCTTTGCTAACCTGTTTCTTTCAATGTTTTTTTTTTTTGTCGGATATTTTATGGAGACTATTATCAGGTACAGTATCTTACAAAAGTGCCTATACCCCTCACATTTTTATAAATATTGTATTAAATCTTTTCATTTAGCAAAACTGAAGATATGACACTTTGATATAATATAAAGTAGTCAGTGTCCAGCTTGTATAACATTGTAAATGTGATGTGTTGTCAAAATAACTCAACACACAGTCATCAATTTCTAAACTGCTGGCAACAAAAGTAAGTACACCCTAAGTGAAAATGGACAAATTGAGCCCAAAATCTTAATATTTTGTGTGGCCACCATTATTTTCCAGCACTGCCTTAACTCTCTTGGGCATGGCGTTCACTAGAGCATCACAGGTTGCCACTAGAATCCTCTTCTACTCTTCCATGAAGACATTAAAATGCTGGTGGATGTTAGAGACCTTGTGCCCCTCCACCTTCCATTTGAGGATGCCCCATAGATGCATCAACAATCTCCAGATATGACGCCAAGCACGTACACTTTTTTTTGCCAACTATGATGAAGTCTGTTCTTAGTGGAACCTGCCTTTTTAAAGTGTTGCATGGTTTATGGTCACCATGTTTCAGCTCAGTTTCAGGGTGTTAGCAATAGTCCATTTTTACATAGATCATCAACTCTTTTTTTCAGATCCTCAGAGAGTTCTTTGCTATGAGGTGCTGTGTTGAACTTCCAGTGACCAGTATGGGACAGTGTGAGAGCGATAACACCATTTTTTTTTTTAAACTGTTTTTATTAAAATTCCAACGCAAATTGTAGTACAAATCTTATGGATCACAAGAGAGGATTTTAACATAGTATACGTTCAGACAGAATCATCAAGAAAAGTAACATTGGAACATCAACATTTTATATTTTAACCATTTATCATAGATATAGTGGTGCTACTTAGTTTACACTAAACGTTTATTCCAGTAAAGGTGTGTAAGTTAGAATAACTCCTTAGGTAATAAAAATTTATCGAACAATTATAGGGCCATGCGTCCTGATACAAACCAATCGGTCATTCATCTCTTGCATAACCCTTAAAATCCCTCCTGCCGTGGGCTCCCCCCCAATGCTGCCCTGCCCGAGTGGTCCAGTTGCAGCCATTGAGTTCCCTACAGGTATTAATTCCTGCCCTTTACAGCTCGATAGAGCAGGAAAGGTTTACCCTATCTTCTGATAGAATAGGATGGTTAGGGTTGCCTATCACAATGGTAGGTGATTGACACCTCTATATCTCAAGGGGTATTGCTGTGTTAAACTCCCAGGTCTTACTCATGAAGTTAAACTGACATCGGAGCTGCACCTGACCAAAACAATTGTGTATTGTCGTTTTGATGTCAATTGAGAGGGTATCAATATATTTGGCCCAAAGATTGAAAAATTTTTGAACTCTGCGTTCTTTATGGTGTGCCACTTCGACCCAATCCATTTGAAATATAAAGAAAAACTTTTCCTGAAACAATGCTATAGAAGGGCCTGTCGGTTGTAGCCATACTTGAAGTATCGCTTTTCTCGCCACCGCTGCAACCACATGTAATAGACGGTTGTCCATATTACTGACAGTGTATTGTGACCTATCCGTGTACCCAAATATAGCCCACACCGGATCAGGTGAGTGGGAGTGGACCAAGTGTAATCTTATGAAATCGGAAATCCTTTCCCAATATTCCCCAATCACCGGGCATTCCCACAGACAATGGTAAAGGTCGGCACCAGGAGAAGCGCATTTAAAACAGTTATTTGTTGGATATTTACCCATCTTGTAGCCTATAACAGGAGTAAGATAGGCATTGTGAATCGTCTTTAAAAACATTTCAATATATTTTGCTGAGGGAAGAAATTTGTGCGCATCTCGTAAGGCTTCCAAGATCACCTCCGAAGTCAGCCCCCCGTTCTTAGATTGCCAATGTGTTAAGCTCAGATTAGTTCGGCCGTAATCTATATCTTCCATGAGATAATTATATATGCTGGATAACTGGGATGTCTTTGTATCTGGGTGAAGAAGAGTATTATCAAATTCAGAGTTCCAATCCTTTTCTGTTAACCCCACTATTACTTTATCTAGATAGTGTGTTATCTGCAAATAATTAAAGGTATCTGCAATGTTGGATGCAATTGCTGTAATTCATGTATTGTAAGAGGTCTCCTAAAATTTGGGTTGACAAAGTGGTGCAAGTGTGATAAGCCTTGATTATGCCACTCAGTAAAGACCCTATGTGGGGTGCCTCCCTGAAAATCTGGATTGTGTAGGGGAGAAAGAAAAAGAGATCGTTCTGGGTTCAGATTTTTCATCTGTCGAATCGTACGCCAGGCCCGCCAAATTGGCATAAGAAGCAAATTCTCCTTCATTGAAGGTATTATACCACTGTGTGGAGAGTGTAGAAAGTTCATTAAAGAGGTGCCCAGACAAAATAACTGGTCTTAGTGACAGTCGGTGAATATATTAGTATTTTGCGCCCAGTCCGTAATATATCTCCCCAGAGCTGCTAAAGTATAGAGCTTAATATGGGGAAGGCCCAGACCACCGTTGAGTTTGTGCTGAGATAGGACCTGCATCAAAATTCGCGCTCTCCTGTTGTTCCAGATGAACAATCGGTAGTGTTTTAATATTTGTTTCTCGTCTTTGGTTTCAAATATATAGGTAACATGTGGAATATATAGACTAAACGTGGGAATGCCACCATTTTTAACAGATTGCATCTGCCCATGAACGATAATGGGAGATTGGCCCATCTTGTGAGTGTCCCTCTCAATTTTTCCAAGTATTTTGTGATGTTTTCTGAATAGATATTTTACAGACATCTAGGTAACCAAACTCCTAAGTATTTCAGGGAGGTTATGCACCATCTGATGGGGATCAGTGCGGACCAAGACGGTCTGGCTGGGCCTGACAAAAGCATGCCCTCGCTTTTGTCTACATTGATGGTGTATCCCATTAAGTGTCCATTTCTTTGTATATCAGATAATATGGGCAGCAGCGATGTCTCCGGGTCAGACACAAACAACAATAGGTCGTCGGCATATGCCGAAATTTTCAGTTCCCGACCAGAGGCAGTAATTCCTTTATAGGTGTCGGATTGAGTTATATGGTAGAGCAGGGGGTCTAGGGCCAAATTGAAAAGGAGAGCGGACAGTGGGCATCCCTGTTTTGTTCCCCTAAATAAATCTATTGCCGGAGAAATACGACCATTAATCAAGAGATTTGTAGTAGAATTTGTGTGTATGTGGTTCAGGAAGTTAGAGAATAAATCCCCAAAGCCTCCCCTCGTCAATGCGGCACCTAAATACGGCCAGGATACTTTATCAAATGCCTTTTCAGCATCAAGGCTTAAAAGCATACTGGTCGGGCGTCTTCCCGTCTGAGCCAGAGACATCGCCGCCACCGCCATCCGCACTCCTCTAGTGGCATGTCGGCTAGAAATGAAGCCATTTTGGGAAGGGTGCATCAAATGGGGGAGAATTAATTGCAGTCGGCCAGCAAGTATCTTCGCAAGGATTTTATAGTCTTGATTGAGTAAGGATATTGGCCGGTAGGGTCTTTATTCGGTTTAGGTATCAGGATTGTTCGGGAATCGAAAAAGGAATCTACTATAGCAGAGTTTAGATAAATATCGTTATAGAGTTTTGTAAAAAGGGGCAGGAAGTCTGTTTTTAATATTTTGTAGAACTCCCCCGAGTATCCGTCGGGTCCCGGGGTCTTACCATTTGCCAATTGTGTAATGGCCGAGTTTACTTCGTCTTCTGAAATTACCTTTTCCAGAATACTACGTTGGTGAGGGGATAGGTGCGGCATGTTAAATCTCGAGAGAAAAGTGTGCACTTTATCTTGATCAAATGGCTCGGCACTATATAAGGATTCATAGAATTCAGTGAAGGCCAGCTCAATTTCTTCTGATTTGGTGAGAATAGTATTTGTGGTGGGCGATCTAATTGCTGCAATCGGGGGTCTCGGCTGCCACGGTTTAGTTAATCCTGCCAACAACGCCCCAGCTCTATTTCCCCAGCGGTAGAATTTATTTTGTTGTACTCCTATGTGTGCTCTAGCAGAACCTTGTAAGAATGTATTCAGTAGGTTTTGAGTTTCAACAAATTTCTTTTTGGAGTCTGGGGTAAGCAGGGTAGAATGGTCTGTTTGGGCCGTCAGTAAATTATCGTGCAATTCTTGGAATTTCTTATGCTGGTTAGAACGGTGCATTGAAACATACCCGATAATGTGCCCCCGCATCACCGCCTTGGCAGTAAGCCACATCAACGCTGTTTCCTGTGCCTGTGGTCGGTCCAATGAGTTTTCAAGAAGTTTTTGAAGTCATCCGAGACCGATAGATAACTCGGGAAGCACCAGGTGCGTGGGCCAACGTTCAAGTCAAGGGCCCTCAAGGAGACCTCAATCGGCACATGGTCCAAAATGGCCACTGGTTGAATGCGAGAGCCCACTAGCATGGGATAGAGCTCTGAGGCAAGCAACGCTAAATCAATACGAGAAAAGGAGTCGTGGACTCGGGAGTAAAAAGTGTACTGTTTCGTGGTGGGATTAGTGGCACGCCAGTGGTCGAACAGGTCCAGCTTTTCCAACATATCCTTAATGGCTGGGTGAAGTGAATCATCCTCTCTCCCACTTCCCGACCTATCCAGGTTAGCTATAGGCTCCAGGTTAAAATCTCCCATAAGTATTAAGTTGGGGTGAGGTCTGGCCAAGATAAAGGACAATATGTCTGAATAAAATTCTGCGTTCTGACCGTTCGGGGCGTAAATATTGAAAAATGTGTACGTTTTATGTGCTATAAGTACCATAGCATATATGTATCTACCCTCTGGATCCAAGTGCGGCTCTTCTATCTGTTGAACCAAACCTCGCCTTAAATAGATAGCTACCCCTCGGGATTTAGATGTCTAGTTGGCCGTGATTGGGGGGTCTAGCCAAGGAGCTCTAATAATACCATATTTAACACAGCTGCTCCTCATTCACACCTGAGACCTTGTAACACTAACAAGTCACATAACAATTTGGAGGGAAAACTATAAATTGGATACAATTTGTCCATTTTCACTTGTACTCAGGTGTACTCAGTTTTGTTGCCAGCAATTCAGACATTGATGGCTGTGTGTTGAGTTATTTTGAGGGCACATCAAATTTACAATGTTATACAAGCTGGACACTGACTATTTTACATTGTATCGAAGTGTCATATATTCAGTGTTGTCCCATGAAAAGATATAATACAATATTTACCCAAATGTGAGGGGTGTACTCACTTTTGTGAGATGCTGTATATACTGTATGTCCTTACGTTGTGATAACTAGAACCTTATAGCTCTGATTTATGTAACTTACATTTAACTATGATTCTTTCAGTTTTATAGGGTCTTTACCACTGACGGGATTTGCTTGTGTTGGCGGACAGAGTGAAGCATGACACCAAATCCTTAGACAAGAGTGAAGTCAGGGACAGGCAGAGAAGTCAGGGCAGGAAGCAGGCAATGAAGTCATTAATAATGGGCAAGAGGTTAAATACACGAAATCAGCAAGAAAGGTACAGGAAAATTCACTAGCAAACACCAACAAACTGGCAAGCCTAGGACGAAAGTTGAAAGAAGATGTAGGGTCAGCGCCTGGTGATTATCCAATCACCAGTGTACTGGCCCTTTAAATTTCATAGAGCCAGCATGCGCCCTACGGAGCAGGTATGTGTGCGCCGGCACACAGGAGAGGATCGCACTGGAGCAGGAGTTGAGAGAGGTTAGTAACTGCAGTCTAGGACAGTTTTATCAATAAAAATAAATGTTTTAAAAAAAAGTGATTCAACGGCCTATAAGGCACAATATATTTTAATTTAAAAAAGACAAAAAAAGAATAAATACAAAAAAGGTAAACAAAATTTTCCTATGTAATACATTCATAAAGAAAGATAATCAAACTTCAAAAAACTTATGGTAGGAAGAACAATGTCTCATACTAGACTTAAATCTGGAAAATGATGCTTACTTTTATAGTGCACTTTGTCTATTCATTATCTTAAAAGTAATTGAGTCAATATAAATAACCTATTTGTTATGTGGTTTTACATTGAAATATGGTGTTAATTAGCATAGGCAGTGTAATTACTACAATAAGACTTGTAGTCGTGAACAGTCAATATGTTTAACAAATTGTCTAATTGGTGATGCTTTTTATTGCTTGTATATTTCAACATATATTGCTCTAATGGGGATAATAACAAATGTGTAAGAATACAATATATTTTTATACTGGTAATATTTTTGACAAGTCAACATATAATGCTGCAGTTTATGCATTTTAATATATCACAAGACAGTGATGTTACATTTCATTAAACTGAGTTTATTGCAGTAGCTATTTTACCATACCATACTCAAAATTGGCTATGAATTTTACCACCTAAGGAGAGACAAATCATTCACAACAAACTACAACAAAGAATAAAGCAAATGTGACTAATAGGCATAAACAGTGTGGACACAAAATAATTCACTCTGGACACCCATGTTTAGATAAAATTTATTTTTCATCTCCATTCAATCTAGTTAAAGGGTTTATCTGCATTGTATCATGATTTAACATTCCTAAAAGACAAAGAGGACTAAGCACATTTCTTATCATTTAGTAAGACAATTTGCTAAAAGTAAAATTATAACAATGCAGGAGCTTGTTGATGAATAAGATTTTGTTCACAACTTTCTAATTATTTACTGTATAAACTCTTGTTGAAATTCTTCAAAGACACAAACTATTAAACATAATTAGACTGAAGACTGTAAGATAGTATTTTCAGATATATAAAACCTATAAAATCAGCTTAAATATGTACCACTCACAGAACCTTACATGTTTTTACAAATTTAGTATTGATATTGAGTCACCATTCAAACTCTAAAAACTTTATAATGACACCCTTATTATAAATAAAATCACCCTAGGTTCTCAAAACCCAGTTGAAAGAATATTAAGACTTAGGGGGAATTATTATGACATGCATTACTGGTTTGCTGTTTTGAAACACTTCAACTATAAAAAAAAAACAGCATACTAAAATGTGGTATGTATTGTATGAGAATACAATTTTTTTTTAACTGGCATAGATTTCAGTTTCTGATGCACAAACTGGTCTGCTTTCCTAATTTGTTGCATTTTACAATAGAATATTATAGCTAAAGACCTGCATATAAAATGATGGTCTCTAGTAAATGACTCCCATAGTTTACATAAATGTTTCCCAGTGATGTCATAGTAATGTCACTGTAAAAAATAAAAAGCCTCAAGGGCATCAAAAATTACAAGGCCAATTGCAGATAAACAATATAAGTAGAGATGGGCGAATCGATTCTAACGAAGTGGAATTCGTTTAGAATTTCAGGAAAACTTAGGTTCGGAACGAAGTCGAACTTTGGGGTGATTCGCGGGTTCGAAGTGTGCTTTTCATTGATAAAATGGCTGCGAGCACATGGCGTTACATGGGGCAAAGCACTCTGGGTGGAAGAAAGGCATAGCCTGCTATGACATGTGCAGAGATGAAGAAAATCAGGAGACCGGCGGGATTCTGTGAAGTCACCAGCACTATATAAAAAAGGGGGGGGGGGAAAAAACGGAAAAGCCGCGCCGCTGGGAGGGGCACACACTCTCTCACTGTACTGCAGGGAGGTGCTGCTGCGGGTGATAGCGCTTTCTGTAGAACTGATTTTTACACAGCGACTTTTGTGGGGTGTCAAGCTTGTCTCAGAGACTGTTCATTGTATGTTCTATTTCTGATTTTTTTGGGTACTTGGATCTGAAATCCAGTGTGCTGTCCACTGCAGCTGCATATACATTCAATATCCATGTGGGATCTAGCCAGTTCCTGTTGTATTCATTTAAAGAACTGCGTTTTTACAATACAAATAACACTTCATTTTTGGGCTGCCTCAATTCTATTGAGCTTTTTACATCCAGGGGTGAATTACGCGTTGTTTTGATGGAGTGTGACAAAAATAAACCGTCTTTTTCAACGCAAATATATATTTTTTTTTGGTAGCCTATTTACAGCAAAGGTTAATTACATTTTTTCTCTTGTTGTGTTGGCGTAGAATATACGCCATTGTAACACGTACAAAGCTACTAGTTTTGTGGTGGATCAAATTCTATTGCGCGTATTTTCTTCCAGGGGTTAAGTAAGCGTTGTTTTGCTGGTGTGCTGAACAAATTAAAACCGTCTTTTTCATCGCCAAATTTATATATTTTTTTTGGTAGCCTAATTTCACAAGCAATGGTTCAATTACAATTTTTATCTCTTGTTGTGTGGTCGGTAGATAATTACGCCATTGTAGCACGCTACAATGCTACTAGTTTGTGGTGTCAAATTCTATTGCGCAATTTACATCCAGGTTAATTAAGCGTTGTTTTGTGGTGTGCTGACAAAAATAAACCGTCTTTTTCAACGCCAAATTAGTTATATTTTTTTTGGTTGCCTAATTCACAAGCAATGGTTAATTACAATTGTATCTCTTGTTGTGTGGGTAAAAATACACCTTTGTAACACGCTACAATGCTTATAGTTTGTGGTGGCTCAATTCTAATTGACGGCAATTTACATACAGGGTTAATTATGCGTTGTTTTGCTGGTGTGCTGGACAAATATAACGTCTTTTTCAACGCCAAATTTTTTTATTTTTTTTTGGTAGCCTAATTTCCACAAGCAAAGGTTAATTAAATTTTATCTCTTGTTGTGTGGGCGAAGAAATCGCATTGTAACATACGCTACAAAAGCTACTAGTTGTCGGCTGGGCTCAATTCTATAGCGCAATTTATCAAGGGGTTAATAAGCGTTGTTTTTGCTGCTGTGCTGCCAAAAATAATACCGTCTTTTTCAACGATAAATATATAATTTTTTTTGGTAGCATAATTCACAGCAAGGTTATTACAATTTTATCTCTTGTTGCTGTGGCGTAGGAAAATACCACCATTGTAACACGCGAAAAAGCTAACTTTTTAAGGGTTTGTGGTGGACTCATTTCTATTGCGCATTTACATCAGGGGTTATTAAGCGTTGTTTTGCTGTGTGCTGACAAAAATTACCGTCTTTTTCAACGCCAAATATATATTTTTTTTTTTTGTGTAGCCTAATTCACAAGCAAAGGTTTATTACAATTTTCTTATCTCGTGTTGTGTGGCGTAGGAAAATACGACATTTGTAACATGCTACAAAGCTATTGTTGTGGTGGACTCAATTCTATTGCGCAATTTACCATCAGGGGTTAATTAAGCGTTGTTTTGCTGGTGTGCTGAAAAAATAAAACCGTCTTTTTTCAACGACCAAATATACTTATTTTTTTGGTGCCTAATTCACAAGCAAAGGTTAATACAATTTTATCTCTTGTTGTGTGGCGTAGTAATTACACCATTGTAACACGCTAACTAAGCTACTAGTTTGTGGTGGCTCAATTCTTATTGCCGCAATTTACATCCAGGGGTTAATTAAGCGTGTTTTGCTGGTGTGCTGGAAAAAATAAACGTCTTTTCAAAACGACCAAAAATATTATATTTTTTTTGGTTAGCCTAATTAAAGCAAGGTTAATTACATTTTTATCTATTGTTGTGGGGGGTTTGGGGGCGTAGAAAATACGCCATTGTAACACGGCCTACAAAGCTACTTGTTTGTGGTGGGGCTCAATTCGATTGCGAATTTGATCATCCAGGGGCGTTTAATTAGCGTTGTTTTGCTGGTGTGCTGACAAAAATAAACCGTCTTTATCAACGCATATATATAGATTGTTTGGTAGCCTAATTCACAAGCAGGTTTTTCAATTTGTATCTCTTGTTGGTGCGTAAGAAAATACACATTGTAACACGCTTAACAAAGCTTCTAGTTTGTGGTGGCTCAAATTCTATTGCGCAATTTACATCCAGGGGTTAATTCAAGCGTTGTTTTGATGACATTGCTGAAAAAATAAACCGTCTTTTTACATCGGCCAAAATATTATTTTTTTTGGTAGCCTAATTCACAAGCAAAGGTAATTACAAATTTTATCTCTTGTTGGGTGGCGTAGATAAATACGCCATGTAACACGCTAACAAAGCATTACTAGTGTTTGTGGGGTCAATTCTATTGCGCAATTTACATCCAGGGGGTTAATTAAGCGTTGTTTGCTGGTGTGCTGACAAAAATAAAACGTCTTTTTTACAACAGCCAAATAATATATTTTTTTTGGTTGCATAATTCACAAGATAGGTTATTTACAATTTTATCTGTTGTTGTGTGGCGTAGATAATAGACCATTGTAACACGTACAGAGCTACTAGTTTTGTGGTGGCTCAATTCTATTGTCGCAATTTACATCCAGGGGTTAATTAAGCGTTGGTTTTTTTTTTTGCTTAGGGGGGGGGTTTTTTTTTGTGCTGACAAATTAACCGTCTGTTTTCCAACGCCAATATATTATTTATTTTTTTTTGGTAGCCTAATTCACAAGCAAAGGTTAATTACAATTTTATTTCTTGTTGTGTGGCGTAGAAAATACACCATTGTAACACGCTACAAGCTATAGTTTGTGGTGGCTCAATTTATTGCAGCAATTTACATTCCAGGGGTTAATTAAGCGTTGTTTTGCTGCTGTGCTGACAAAAATAAACCGTCTTTTTCAACACCGAAATATATACATTTTTCTTGTAGCATAATTCACAAGCGAAGGTTAATTAAGCCTGTTTGTGCTTTTACATTTAGTAAAACACACAGTGTTGTAAACGACACATACAAGTAAATTTTTCCTGGCCATTTGTGGAGCGCAATTTATATCCAGGGTTACCAAGCTTGTTACTGGGTTCATTTGGAGTCAAAACAGGGTGTATATTTATCATATACAGATAGCTTCATCAAACAGTGTCTGTACATTTTAGAACAAACAGTATGTCAGACAGAGAGGTGGCAGGCTCTGCAACTGCGAGTGGCAGTGGCACAAACATTTCTGAAAAGGGCCCAGGTCGCAGCACAGCAAGGGTACGTCGCAGCAGGGGTCACTCGGTGAGGCCACAACTGCCGCTGTCATCTAGCGGCCGTGTGTTGTTCAGCAACCCAAGGGTTCTTGATTGGGTGACTAGGTCATCCTCTTCCTCCCAGATGACATCTGACAAGCCCAGCCAAGAGTCGGTGGGAACCTCTGACACAAACACTTAGTTGGCATGGCCCGGGAGAGGGTCAGCGGCCTCACCTGTCTCAGCCCGCCCTCTGTCCCATCCAGTTCCCTCAGCCAGGGTATCTACTATGTGGTCTGGGCTCAGCGCCACTATATAGCGAGGATGAACAATTTGAGGAGGGCAGTCAGCAGCTACTTGGCAGCGAAGAAATGGGGCCAATATCCCCAGCTTCTTGCAGTAGGCGGCAAAGTATAGATGTGGAGAGTGGCATGGGAGGTCATGTGGTGAGATGTCAGCCTCTGATTACCAAGACCGGTGATGAGGACAGTAGTGACGATGAAACACAAATAGATGATGATGTAGCCGACCGCACTTGGGAGCCGGGTGAAGCAAGGGCTTCATCATCGTCAGGAGAAGAGGGCGTCAGCTTGCGCGTCAGGCAGCGGCGCAGCCAGCAAGTGGGTTGTGTGGCCGTGAGTCAGCAGGGTAGCAGCAGTGTGAGGTCGGGGAGCCAAACGGCCACGGGGTAGAAACCCGCTTCGCAGGTCCAAGACAGTAGCGGCACAGGGGCTCAGCGAGGCAGCGGCGGCAGTAGTCACTCAGTGCGGAGCGTTGGCGGTAAAATCAGCTACTCGGCGGTGTGGCAGTTCTTTGCTAAGACACCGGAGGAGCTGAATATGGGTATATGTAGAATCTGTGGGCAGAAAGTGAAGGTGGCCCGGGAGCTAACGTTGGCACAACGGCCTGCGTCAACACATGCAGCGTACCATCCGGTGGCTGGGAGAAACGTGGCTCAGATGTGGTGGTCCTTCCTGCCGCTGCAGCAGCAGCAGCGGCCAGCGGCACGCCTGCCATTTCAGCCAGTCAAGGCTCCACCACCTCGGCAGAAGGCAGCTGGTTCTCTTTGACATCCTCTCCCGGTCCAGATGCTCCCGCTCCTCGCTACTCATGGCGCCAGCAGTCGTTCAGAGAGGCGATTGTAAAGAGACAACAGTATGCGTCCAACCATCCTAAGGTGCAGCAGCTGACCGTGCTCCTGTCCAAGTTGTTGGTACTGCAGTCCCCCCCTTTCCAAATGGTGGACTCTGCACCATTCAGAGAACTAATGGCTTGTGCTGAGCCGAGATGGAGAGTTCCAAGCCGTAATTTCTTTTCAAAAAGGCAGTACCAGCACTTATAAATATGTAGAACAGAAGTGGGTTTAGTCCTTGAGCTTTATCGGTTTGTTCCAAGGTACACGGGGAGCGCGGACGTCTGGAGCTGTAACTACGGTCAGGGCCAGTACATGTCCTTTACGGACCACTGGGTGAATGTGCTTCCCGCCCAGGCACACCAACACTTGGACAGGAGACGCCGCTTTCTCCCCCACGTTGTCAAACTGCTGCTCCTGCGCCAATGTCCGCCTCCTCCTCCTCCACCACCACCACCATCTCAGCCTCCACAAGTACTGCTCCTCATACCACATGTGTAGGGCCAGGGTGTCACGCAGTTCTACACCTAGCTTGCCTCGGCGAACGAAGTCACGGGGAAAATG
>JAODAL010049932.1:0-27805 GCA_025379985.1 Phyllomedusa bahiana | reverse complement strand
TCCTTTTGGACACTCAGAAAAAAATTAGCACAGTAAATTGTTTTGAAACAAGTTTTTTGGGATAGGACATTGACATTCACTTTCTTTTACTGCGGGATAACCCCAAAAACCATAAAAAAATGACCTTTTGGACACTAAATTAAAAATTAGCAAGCAGAAATGACTATTTAAAACAAAAATTTTTTTAAAATAGGAAAAAAATGGGAAATTAAATTTTTAAAAAGAAAAAAGATTTGTTAACAGTTTTTTTAAAAGAACTGTACCCCAAAAGGGACAGAAAATTCAACAGTTTCTTAAATGTTTTATTTTGCAAGGGGCCCAAAATAGGATTAAAAACGGGAATTTTTTCTATAAAATTATGGGTTTTGAAACGGGTCGTATGAAAAAAACCCCTCACAGAAAATCAAGTGTTTTAAAAATTGGTCTATATTTGAAAGGGCAGTTTAGGATTATTTAATTTTTTTTGGGAAAATATCTATAAAAAACTTTTTAAACCCCCTTAAATATTGCTGTGAAAATTTTTTTCCCTAAGCTAGCGGTCCCTCCCCCCCCAAGAAATCTAACTAGCAGTTTTCCTGTGTTAAAATCGCTAAAAAATTTCTTTTTTTTGCCTGCGGGAAAAACCCAGCAGACGAGGCAGCAGTGTGTCCGAGGAAAGGGTTTAAAAATGGCGTTCAACTGAAAATCCAGTGACATCCCCCTTAAGAGGGTTTCATGTGTTTTTAGCAGCCAATGAGACCCCTTACCCTTAAAGGGATGTTTTTGCCCCACCCTTGTGCTTGCACTGTTTGGGGCGGGCTAAAAAAACTGAAAGGAAAGCAGCTAAAAAAAGGTGGAATCCTCCCCCCAAACCGAAATTTTTTAAACCAAACTTGGGGAAAAAAAATTAGGTTCGGCTGGGTTTCCCTGAAAAAATGTAAAATTCATGCCAAAAGAAACCTTTTTTCGAAATTTTTGGCTAAAACACTAATGGAAACCCCCCAACTGCTCTTTTTGTATCCGGGTGGTTTCAGCTGGGTGCCAAAAAATGAATATTTAAAAGAGTGACAAAACCACGGGTTTCGGGAGTCCTATTTTCTGGAGGCCGGGAGTGTCAGCCAACAGGAGAAAGTTGCGGAAAGGAGAAAATGGCTAAGAGGGAGCATAGCTCAATGGAGGGGGGAACAGCAAAACGATCCACAATTTCAATTAGTAATAAAATTGATTCAAATAAAAAGAGGTATCAAAAGTGATCATCTATCTTTCTAGAAAGCAGAAGATTATGGGAGTAACATAATTGACTTTGACTCACAAAAAAGGCGTTATTCTGCAGAATCAAGAACTGTGACTCAAATGACAAGTTTTGATACCCTCTGATGCTGTAGGAAGATTTGTACAAGAGATGAATGAAAGAAAGTAACATTTTTGCACTGCAAAGACATTTGCCTGGCTGCAGCATGAATGTTATCATCCATTATCATATGTTGAAGCAGGTCTAAAAAATCTGCAGTTGATGCTAAAATAATATCAAGTGAATGATAAGCGGCAACTGTGGGCAATATACGGTGCCACTCCCTACTACTAATCCTGATGTTAGATTATTTATATGTAGATACATTTTATCAGGGTTATAAAAATCTACTAGTGATGGTGGGCCATTTTACCAAAACTGTGAAGACTGCTGCCCTAGCCTTATGAAAGCACTTCAAATTGGTGAATGGTTGCCTTGCTCAATTACACTTAGGTTAGGGGCTTGCTATGAATGATTAGTTATTGATGAAATGTGTCAGTTATAACAGGAATGAAAAACATGTATTACACCTTACCAGCCACAAGTTAACAGTGAGAGACTAAATTGTACTCTGCTAGAATTGTTGCAAGCTTTGGAGGAACAGAAGAAGAAAAGGTGGCCAAAATACAGTGCTTGACTTATTTTGGTGGGGTACAATCGCTCCCTTCCCCCACCTGTTTTCTATATATGTTGATGTTTGGAAGAAACAGAAGATGCCCGTTCAGCTTCATCATGGTGTCTTAGGGTGGAAACTCTGAAGGTCGGATACTGCAGGCCTGTATGGGAGAGTAAAACATGCAAGAGATCTCTGACTTTGTTGCTCAAAGTTTATGTCTACATGAACTCACAGTGACTAGGAAACTGAAACAAATACCATTACAGGTAGGCAATCAGGTCATGGTAAGAGATCAGACAGCCTGTCAAGCAAGAAAGTTACAGTGGAGAGGGGAGCCTTGGGCTTATGAAATATGAAGACAACCAAATCCAGACATGACAGTCTTTAAGGTCAACCTGAAGGGAAAGCTGGACCTATTCAAAAAGTACACGACAATATGCTACAGGGGTGCATCTTTGTGAGTCCAGCAGTAAAACAGTAGGAATAGCTACTCCTCCTGTTTACTGATGCTGCAGAAACCCTGAAGGAGCCAAGGGTAGAAGAAGAAATGACAGAGGTGTAACCTTGTAAACAGGCTACCTTTGGCAAATTGCCAGCTCAATATGAGGATTACATCTTGCAGGTCTTGGTTACCAGGCCCGGTCTACACAGCATATGAAGATGTAAGGCCAGGTCTACACAGCATATGACAAAATACTATCGGAAATCTGACAGTATTTTGTTATTGCTGTACTGCAGCAGAACCACATTTTTTGGCACAGATTTGCGCAAAAGCTGCGGTCAGTTTTCGAATTTACCATCGGCCCTGTACATTGAATTTACAAGGGGTGATGGCAAAATCCAAAAAAACGAAGGGGACCGAGCACAAAATTCGGCGGCAAAATATAAAAACATGTTGGTATTCGCTGGATTTTTTAAAACCAACAGCAAAAACCCATGCTGTATAGACTACAGCACGGGTTTTTCATTGCTGTCTATGCAGCACAGGATACTGTCGGATTTTCTGCATTTTAAAAATACTAACACCGCCACAAATCCAACAGTATTCCGGTGCGGTGTAGACATAACTAAAGCTGCAGCTGGCAATTTATCCTCCTGACAGCAGATAGCATTGTAAAGTATAGGACACCTACTGTACATACCCCAATACTACACAGTTATGCCTAGGAAATTTTTCCAGGCAGCTCTTGATAACCACTATTCAGGAACTCAGCCTGTAGTTGGGGCAAATGAGCTTTCTGTATGAAAAACCCTGTAGACCTTCAAAACTGCAGAGACCTGGTAAGCAAAATTTTAAGGCCAGGGTCCTCCAAAAAAAGATGCATTTTCAAATTTTTTCTGGAGTGTCACTTTAAGCTTTATCATAGCTTGTAGAAAGGCAAGAAAAATCAAAAGAAGTAGGTCCCTAAGTTTAAATTTTGCTGAGAAATTAGATGGCAAGAATCTTCTGTTGTCTAGCTATCAGGGAGTGAGCGGATTTAAAAAGGCAACAGCCCACATGAATCTAATAATGGTTTGTGATCACCTTTGAACTTTCTGTCTTGATAGCTATGGACACAATAACTCATCCTATAGAACAAAAGTGAATTTCTATTAAAGTACAGATTGGGAAAAATATGCATTAGTATCAACCTGGTGAGTTTTGATTTAGGATGGGAGGCTACTTTATGATACATTATTTGACTAATATTTGTATAATTTAACATTTATTTCAAATTTGTTCTTATAAAGAAAAAGAATGACATAAAATATAAACACATGCATAAAATGTTTGACATGAACATGTAGTTTGCTGACAGCTTATCTACATGATTTAGCGAAATTGAATTAAAACAGGAATTACAGCTTGGCATGCTCAGATTTCCAGATGAAAAGCCCAAATTGTTTCTTTTATACTGTGTGACAAATGACCTACCTATCTGTTAGACCATGTAGACACGGGAAGTGACAAGCGTGATATGAGCAGAAGAGTTGGGACTTAATTTCTGCAAAAACTAAAGAGATAATTCATTCTATATCCCATTTTTTATAGATTACTTATCAAAACCTTGTATCTTGGTCTTAAATACAGATCAGCAATTCAACAATTCCAGCAAGCTTGGCCTACTTATATAATACTTACTTGTATAATAAGAATATATTTAATATTTTCTTTTCTTTTTTTTCTTTCAGTTCATATTGGAAGATTTATAACAACTGGCCTAAAACTCTTTTGGGGTATTTTTTTATTTAGTCATATTTGTAAAGATTAAAATGTTTTCCTTATTACCTTAGTCTTATTTCACGAAATACTATACAGTGAAAGAAATTATTATTTGATCCCTTGCTGATTTTGTAAGTTTGCTCACTAACGAAGACATGAACAGTCTATAATTTTAAGGATAGGTTAATTTTAACATTGAAAGATAGAATCTAAAAAATAAAATCCGTAAAATCACATTGTATAAATTATATAAATTTATTTGCATTTTTCTGACAGTAATAAGTATTTGATCCCTTACCAACTATTAAGAGTTATGGCTCCTATAGACCAGTTAGATGCTCCTAGTCAACTTGTTATCTGCATTAAAGACAGCTATTTAAAATAGTCACCTTTATAAAAGTCTCCTGTCCACAGACTCAGTCAGTCAGACTCTAACTTCTACATCATGGGCAACACCAAAGAGCTTTATAAGGATGTCAGGAACAAGATCATAGACCTGTACAAAGCTGGAATGAGCTACGAAACCATAGTAAGATGCTGGGTGAGACGGAGACAACTATTGGTGCAATATTAAGAAAATAAAAGAAATACAAAAGGACCGTCAATCAACATCGATCTAGGTCACCATTCAAAATCTCACCTCGTGGGGTATCCTTGATTATGAGGAAGGTGAGAGATCAGCCTAAAACTACATGGGGGGAACTTGTTAATGATCTCAAGGCAGCTGGGACCACAGTCACAAAGAAAACCACTGGTAACATATTATGCCATAACGGTTTAAAATCCTGCAGTGCCTGCAAGGTCTCCCCCACTCAAGAAGGTAAATGTGCAGACCTGTCTAAAGCTTGCCAATGAACACCTGGACTGGATGATTCTGTGAGTGATTGGGAGAAGGTGCTGTGGTCAGATGAGGCAAAAATGTAGCTCTTTTGCATTAACTCAACTCGCCGTCTGTGGAGGAAGAGAAATGCTGCCTATGACCCAAAGAACATTGTCCCCACTGTCAAGCATGGAGGTGGAAACATTATGTTTTTGGGGTGTTTCTATGCTAAGGGCATAGGACTACTTCACCCCATCAATGGGAGAATGGATGGAGCCATGTACCGTAAAATCCTGAGTGACAATCTCCTTCCCTCTTTCAGGACATTAAAAATGGGTCATGGCTGGGTCTTCCAGCAAGGCAATGAGCCAAAACCTGCAGCCAAGGCAACAAAGGAGTGGCTCAAAAAGAACCACATTAAGGTCATGGAGTGGCCTAGCAAGTGTCCAGACCTTAATCCCATAGCAAACTTATGGAAGGAGTTGAAGCTCTGAGTTGCCAAGCGACAGCCTCATAATCTCAATGATTTAGAGATTATCTGCAAAGAGGAGTGGACCAAAATTCCTCCTGACATGTGCGCAAACCTCATCATCAACTACAAAAAACATCTGACTGCTGTGCTTGAAAAACAAGGGTTTTGCCACCCAGTATTAAGTTTTGTTTGCCAGAGGGATCAAATCATGCTATGATTAAGAGCACTGATTGCTCGAAACGCGTCGGTGATGACTAAGATGAAGTTTCTTGATTTTTAATGTTTTTCTAAATAAATTTTTACATTTTAATATTTTGGAGCTGGAGACTTCCGTTGATTCAAAGAATACTATAGAGGGAACAAATACTTATTTCTTACTGCAAAATGCAAATAAATTTATATAATTTAAACAATGTGATTTTCTGGATTTTATTTTTGATATTCTACCTCTCATTGTTAAAATTAACCTACACTTAAAATTATAGACTGTTCATTTCTTTGTCAGTGGGCAAACTTAGACACTCAGCAAATATAGATGTGGAACCGGCAATATAGTAAAACGTAACAAACTTTAATAGCTTCGGTTAAAAAAGAGTAAGACATTAGTCCGTACTTTTACAGAATGTCCATATTCATTTGAATAGAAAGATATACTCAGTATTTGGTTGCGGCGTAGCACGCCGTTCAATTCAGTCCATGGTGCCGCTCATCTGGCAAGTGAGCATGGAGACGCCGACATCCGAGCTGGATATAAAAAGGCAAACTGGCTATAAAAAGGCAAACTTAGACACTCAGCAGGGGATCAAATAATTATTTCCTTCACTGTACTTTGTATCAAGCCATTGTGTAAAAATTAGCATCTTTGATAAATGGTATATTAATTACCATTTAAATGTGTTCATTTATGTTTTAACAGTGTTGTGCAATGCAAAAAGAACTTCTACTGCTACTTGGAAACCATCAATGTTGCTATAGGATGATTCTTATTATTTCTTGTTATTAAAATCATAAAAGAGTACTGTGCATAGGATGGGGTTTAGATTATTTATGTATTTCTATATAAATAAATTGTTTTTACTTAATACTAATCGTTGCAACCAGAAGTCTACATACACTATATAAAAAGACACATATGCATCTTTTTCTCACTATCTGACATGATATCAGAATAAACCTTACCCGTTTCAGGTCAATTAGACTTACCAAAAGAGAGAGGGAGAATTTTTTAAGTCATTTTTATTACTTTATGCAAAGTCAAAAGTTTACGGGCGACATGTATGAAGCTCGCCGGGTCGGGGCGCGCTTTTCCACTAGTTTTCCGGCGAAATCTGCGCCTGATTTATGTCGGGGCCGGGGCGCGCTCATACATCCAATGTAAAGTCCGCCGCGCCTCGCCAGTGTGTTAGGCGCAGTGCGGGACTTAGGCGCAGTGCGGCGCTGCGCCTGAGATTCGCCGCCGGAGGTAGTGCGGTCATCCATGCGGGGAAAAGTCCGCCGCGCCTCGCCAGTGTGTGGGGCGCAGTGCGGGGACTGACGCGCAATGCGGCGCTGCGCCGAAGATTCGCCGTCCGAGGAGGTGCACTCATACATGCGGGGAAAAGTTCCCTGCGCCTCGCCAGTGTGTGGGGCACAGTGCGGGGACATGGGCGCAGTGCGGGACTTAGGCGCCGTGCGGGACTGCGCCGAAAATCTGTTCCGATGCGAGACAGGCTGGAGAACAGCGAGAAATCATTCAACATGTCCGTGCGGAGTATGAATCAAAAATCGCCTTTATAAAGGCGGAAAACATTCTCAGAAAAAGAGCTGAAACCTTAAAAATAAAAAATACATAAAACAAAATCACTTTCCAATATCCTAATTCAAGAATTAGGATATTGGAAATTGCCGGGAAATACAGTAATTCAAATTCTGAAAGCTATTCTCATTGGTCGGCATAAACCGGCCAATCAGAATAGGAGCGACAGTGAACCATTAAAACCTATGGAGAACTATTGACCAATCAGAATCAAAGGCGGGACAGTTCAAAATACAGTAAAAATGCAGAAAAGAGCTGAAAAAATTATTGTTATTAAGTGTAAACCATTAGCAGATAAAGCGCTGAACCCTTCTATAAACATACATTAATAAAATCCCTAACAACGCGTTTGTCGCCGAGACCGGCGCTACATAAGGAATTGCAATAGAGAGAATTGCCGGGAAATACAGTAATTCAAATTGTTTAAGCTCTTCTCATTGGTCGGCATAAACCAGCCAATCAGAATAGGAGCTACAGTGTCCCATTAAAACCTATGGGGAACTATTGACCAATCAGAATAGGAGCGACAAAGACCCATTATATCCTATGGAGAAGTTTTGACCAATCAAAATCCAAGGCGGGACAGTTCAAAATACAGTAAAAATACAGAAAAGAGCTGATTGGCTGAGCTAGCGGTGACTTGGCTATGCCAGCCAATCAGAGCGCGAGCTACTTCTCCCATTGTAGTCTATGGAGAGAGCGGCGCACTGAAATCTCGGCGCTCAGCGCCATGCGGCATGAAGTATTAATAAAAAAAATCATTTTGATTAAGTGTAAAACATTATCACATAAAGAGCTAAAACCTTCTGTAAAAATAAATCAGTTAAAACCCCAAACAACGCGTTTGTTGCCGAGACCGGCGCTACATAGGGAATTGCAATAGAGAGAATCGCCCGGAAATACAGTAATTCAAATTGTTTAAGCTCTTCTGATTGGTCGGCATAAACCAGCCAATCAGAATAGGAGCGACAGTGGCCCATTATATCCTATGATGCCTGTGCCTGGTGGTGTGGTCAGGTTATCTAGCACGCAGACCACACTGATATAAATAGTTATAAATGGTCTGACATGAAACTTTGTTGCCTCAAACCTCCCTTAAATGTTTGTGGCATTCATCATCCAGTTCCACAGGGCAGTGTTTACAATGAAGTGGTGTCAGTGTGTGATCTAGCTAAAGGACATCCACTTCTTTACCTTTCTGTGACTCTTCAAGTCTCTCTGTACCTCTGCTGCAACCTGCTGATGACGCTTTAAGCTCAGTGGCTACTTCTGTCTGAGAGCATCCTGCTTGACGCCTCACAATGGAGAGGTACTGTTGATCGATTGCAAGGTGTTGTCTTGCAATGGTCTTGCAATATCTTGCAATGGTCTCATGATGTCAAAATGTGAACAGAATGATGAGGAGGACTGTTTAAATACCAATTCAAATTGATTCACTGAATCTAATGGGATTCCGGGATCAAACACCTGTTGGGAATTTTGGCATTAAGCTCCTTGTTAGAGATCAGCAAGTTTTGCAAAAAGTACTGAAACGTTGAACAGATGGACATGTGCATTCTAAGGTTACGAGATGGTCTGATTTAATGTATTTAAAAAAAATCAAGAAATTTTATGTTCATTTTGAAATTTCAACCAAAATCCAAATATCCCTAACTCTTTGTGAGTAGCATATGTTTCAATACCTTTTGTTGGTAATATAATTAGATATGGGTGAATCGATTCTAACGAAGTGGAATTCGTTTAGAATTTCAGGAAAACTTCGGTTCGGAACGAAGTCGAACTTTGGGGTACTTCGGGTGAACGAAGTGTGCTTTTGATTGATAAAATGGCTGCGAGCACATGGCATTACATGGGGCAAAGCACTCTGGGAGGAAGAAGGGCATAGCCTGCATGACATGTGCAGAGATGAAGCCAATCAGAGACCGGCGGGATTCTGTGACGTCACCGCACTATATAAGTCCGGGCGCGACGCTGGGAGCTCATACCGCTCTCACTGTACTGAGTAGGGAAGGTGCTGCCATGGCTGCTTATGATATCTCTTACTAAAGAACTCATCTTCATACAGCGATTTTTGGGGGGTGTCACAGCTTGTCTCAGAGACTGCTTCTCTTAATGTTCTATTTCTGATTTTTTGGGTATTGGATCTGAAGTCCAGTGTGCGTCCACTGCAGCTGCATATACATTTTAATGCTATCTGCTCACAGCACATTGAATATCCAAGGGGGATCTAAGCCAGTTCGTGTTGTATTCATTTAAAGAAACAGCGTTTTTGCAATACAAATACCACTTCATTTTTTGGCTGCTCAATTCTATTGCGCAGTTTACATCCAGGGGTTAAACATTGTTTTTCTGCTGTGGTGACTCCAAGAAACCGTCTTTTTCACCGCCAAAAAATACAATTTTCCTGTAGCAATAATTCACAAGCGAAGGTTAATTTCAATTTTTTCTCTTGTTGTTAGCGTAGAAAACACGCCATTGTAAACACGCTACAAAGCTCGTAGTTTTGGTTGCTCAATTGTTTTTTGGTGATATTTACTTCCAGGGGTTAATTAAGCGATGTTTTTCTGGGTGTGAAAGACTCCAAGAAACCGTCTTTTTCACCGCCAAAAAATACATTTTTCCTGCAGCCTAATTCACAAGCGAAGGTTAATTACAATTTTTTCTCTTGTTGTGTAGCGTAGAAAACACACAATTGTAACACGCTACAAAGCTCGTAGTTCTTGGTACTCAACTGTTTGGCGCAATTTACATCCAGTTGTTTAATTGAGCTTGTTTTTCTGCTGTGGTGACTCCAAGAAACCGTCTTTTTCACCGCCAAAAAATACAAATTTTTCCTTTAGCATAATTAACAAGCAGGTTAATTAAATTATTTTCTTTGTTGTGTAGCGTAGAAAACACGCCTATTGTAACACCGCTACAAAGCTCTAGTTTTTGGTTTTCTCAATTCTTTGCGCAATTTACATCGAGGGGTTAATTAAGCGTTGTTTTTCTGTGTGGTGACAAAAATAAACCGTCTTTTTCACCGCCAAAAAATACAATTTTCCTGTAGCAAAAATTCACAAGCGAAGGTTAATTCAATTTTTTTTTCTTGTTGTGTAGCGTAGAAAAAACACCATTGTAACACCTACAAAGCTCGTAGTTTTTTGGGTTTCTCAATCTGTTTGGTGCTATTTACATCTAGGGGTTAATTAAGCTTGTTTTTCTACTGTGGTGACAAAAATAAACCGTCTTCTTCACCGCCAAAAATTACAATTTTCCTGTAGCATAATTCACAAGCGAAGGTTAATTACAATTTTTTCTCTTGTTGTGTAGCGTAGAAAACACGCCATTGTAACACGCTACAAAGCTCGTAGTTTGTGGTTGCTCAATTGTTTGGCGCAATTTACATCCAGGGGTTAATTAAGCGTTGTTTTTCTGCTGTGGTGACTCCAAGGAACCGTTTTTTTTCACCGCCAAAAAATACAATTTTCCTGTAGCATAATTCACAAGCGAAGGTTAATTACAATTTTTTTTTCTCTTGTTGTGTAGCGTAGAAAACATGCCTATTGTAACACGCTAACTCGTAGTTTTTGGTTGCTCAATTCTTTTGCGCAATTTACATCCAGGGTTAATTAAGCGTTGTTTTTCTGCTGTGGTGACAAAAATAAACCATCTTTTTCACCGCCAAAAAATACAATTTTCCTGTAGCATAATTCACAAGCGAAGGTTAATTACAATTTTTTCTCTTGTTGTGTAGCGTAAAAAATACGCCATTGTAACACGCTACAAAGCTAGTCGTTTGTGGCTGCTCAATTCTTTTGCGCAATTTACATCCAGGGTTAATTAAGCGGTTTTTCTGCTGTGGTGACTCCAAGAAACCATCTTTTTCACCGCCAAAAAATACAATTTTCCTGTAGCATAATTCACAAGCGAAGGTTAATAACAATTTTTTCTCTTGTTGTGTAGCGTAGAAAACACGCCATTGTAGCATGCTACAAAGCTCGTAGTTTGTGGTTGCTCAATTGTTTGGCGCAATTTACATCCAGGGGTTAATTGAGCGTTGTTTTTCTGCTGTGGTGACAAAAATAAACTGTCTTTTTCACCGCCAAAAATGCCAATTTTCCTGTAGCATAATTTTCAAGCGAAGGTTAATTACAATTTTTTCTCTTGTTGTGTAGCGTAGAAAACACGCCATTGTAACACGCTACAAAGCTCGTAGGTTTTGGTTGCTCAATTCTTTGCGCAATTTACATCCAGGGGTTAATTAATCGTTGTTCTGCAGTAGTACTGAGTAAAAGAAACTTTGTTTTTCACCGCCACAGAAGAAATTCTGTAGCATAATTCATATCCGAAGGTTAATTAAGCCTGTTTGTGCTTTTATATTCAGTAAAATACTCAGAGTTTTTAAACGGCACATACAAGTCAATTTTTCCAGCCCCTTTGTGGAGCGCAATTTATATCCAAGGGTTACCAAGCTTGTTACTGGGTTCATTTGGAGTCAAATACAGGGTGTGTATTTATCATATACAGATATCTTCATCAAACAGTGTCTGTACATTTTAGAACAAACAGTATGTCAGACAGAGAGTTGGCAGGCTCTTCACCTGCGAGTGGCAGAGGCACAAACATTCCAGGCCCAGGTCGCAGCACAGCAAGGGGACGACGCAGCAGGGGTCACTCGTGAGCCACAACTGCCGCTGTCATCTAGCGGCCGTGTACTGACTAGCAACCCAATGGTTCTTGATTGGTTGACTAGGTCATCCACTTCCTCCCAGAGGACATCTGACAACCCCAGCCAAGAGTCGGTGGGAACATCAGGCACAACTCTGAGTTGGCATGGCCCGGGAGCGGGTCAGCGGACCTCACCTGTCCTCAACCCGCCTCTGTCCCATCCGGTTCCCTCAGCCAGAGATCTACTATGTGGTCTGGGCTCAGCGCCACTATATAGCGAGGATGAACAATTTGAGGAGGGCATTCAGCAGCTACTTGGCAGCGAAGAAATGGGGCCAATATCCCCTGCTTCTTGCAGTAGGCGGCAAAGTATAGATGTTGAGAGTGGCATGGGAGGTCATGTTGTGAGGGGTCAGCCTCTGCATACCAAGACCCCTGATGAGGACAGCATTGACGATGAAACACAAATAGATGATGATGTAGCCGACCGCACTTGGGAGCCAGGTGAGGCAAGGGCTTCATCATCGTCAGGAGAAGAGGGCTCGCTGCGGTCAGGCAGTGGCGCAGCCAGCAAGTGAGTTGTGTGGCCATGCATCAGCAGGATAGCAGCAGTGTGAGGTTGGGAGCCAAGCGGCCACGGGGTAAAAAACATGCTTTGCAGGTCCAAGAAAGTAGCGGCACAGGGGCTCAGCAAGACAGCGGCGGCAGTAGTCACTCAGTGCGGAGCGTTGGCGGTAAAATCCGATACTCGGTGGTGTGGCAGTTCTTTGCTAAGACACCGGAGGAGCCGAATATGGGTATATGTAGAATCTGTGGGCAGAAAGTGAAGCGTGGCCAGGGAGCTAACGTTGGCACCACGACCCTGCGTCAACACATGCAGCATCACCATCCGGTGGCCTGGGAGAAACGTGGCTCAGATGTGGTAGTCCATCCAGCCACCGCAGTAACAGCAGTAGCACGCATGCCATTGCAGCCAGTCAAGGCTCCACCACCTCTGCAGAAGGGAGCTGTTTCTCTTCTCTGACATCATCTCCCGTCCAGATGTTCCTGCTCCTCACTACTCATGGCGCCAGCAGTCGTTCAGCCAGGCGATTGCAAAGAGACAACAGTATGCGTCCAACCATTCTAAGGTGCAGCAGCTGACCGTGCTCCTGTCCAAGTTGTTGGTACTGCAGTTCCTCCCTTTCCAAATGGTGGACTCTGCACCGTTCAGAGAACTAATGGCTTGTGCCGAGCCGAGATGGAGAGTTCCAAGCCGTAATTTATTTTCCAAAAAGGCAGTACCAGCACTTCATAAATATGTAGAACAGAAAGTGGGCCAGTCCTTGAGCTTATCGGTTTGTTCCAAGGTGCATGGCAGCGCGGACGTCTGGAGCTGTAACTACGGTCAGGGCCAGTACATGTCCTTTACGGCCCACTGGCTGAATGTGCTTCCTGCCCAGGCACACCAACAACTTGGACAGGAGATGCCGCTTTCTCCTCCACGTTGTCAAACTGCGGCTCCTGCGCCAATGTCCTCCTCCTCCTCCACCTACACCACCACCATCTCAGCCTCCACAAGTACTGCTCCATCAAACCACATGAGTAGGGCACAGCGGTGTAACGCAGTTCTACACATGGCTTGCCTCGGCGAACGAAGTCACACAGGGGATGAATTGCTCCGCGTCATGCAGCAAGAAATCGATGTGTGGCTTTCTCCGGCCTGCCCCAACACACTCTGTTATGCGATGTTTCCATCCGTTGGAATTCCATCTTGCACATGTTGGACCGACTGTATGAACAGAGAAAGGCCATTAACGATTTTTTGATGATCCAGGCACACACGAGTACTCCCCTGTGTAACCTTGATGTCAGCCAGTGGCAGCTCATGCGTGACACCTGCCGTTTGTTGAGGCCATTCGAGGAGGCCACGTTTTTTGTCAGTCGCCAGGACTATGGGATGACTAACGTTATTCCACTGCTTCATGTCCTGGAACAGATGCTGAAAAATCTGTCTGGGCAGGGGACTGGAGACGTGGCGATACATCTCGCGCCACATGAGTCTGGTGGGGACTGAAATGGAGGAGGAGGAGAGGAGAACATTGGAGCAGAAGCATTGTCTGGTGAAATGAGTGGATTTTCTACCCAGGTGACAAGAGAGGAGGAGCAGGAGCAGCTGGAGGAGGTAGATGGAGATGAGGAAGATGAGGCAGATGACCCGCAAGCACCGTGGCAGTATACAGTGGAGATGGAGGCAGGGAGCCCCTCGGAGTCACTTGTGCAGATGGCCCGCAGCATGCTGATTTGCCTGGCTAGTGACAGCCGAATAGTCAGCATCCGGCAGAGGGATGACTTCTGGCTCTCCACTCTATTGGACCCTCGCTTCCGGTCCAAAATAGGAACCTTTTTTCCCAGCTATTGAGAGGCAGGACAAACTCAAATACTTTAGGGAAATCCTCCGTAGTCAGTTGGCTGCTGCCTATGTGCGGCATCATCCCTTCTCTGACAGGTCTGACCGGGGGGTTCTTCAGCGCTCACATACTACTGCCGCGGCTGCTGGAGGGAGGTGGGGGGATAGGAGCAGTACCAGCTCCATCAGCAGCAACCTAAGTCTGGAGTCACTGATGAGCAGCTTCCTTCACCCGCCTAGTGAGGAGGGCAGTCGCCAGCAGCAGCAGGACCTGGAGCAGACCCTGAACCAACAGTTGGTGACCTACTTGGACAGCACTCTGCCACCCTAGTTAGAAGATCCGCTGGACTACTGGGCAGCCAAACTGGATGTGTGGCCGCAACTTGCCGAGTTTGCAGTGGAGAAGATGTCCTGACCGGCCAGTAGTGTGGCATCAGAGCGGGTGTTCAGTGCGGCGGGGTACATCGTTACCCCAAGGAGAACCCGCTTGTCCTAGGGAAATGTGGAACGACTGACCTTTGTCAAAATGAATCAGGCGTGGATCGGCCAGGATTTCCACACACCAATGCCTTATGCGGCAGACTACATCAGCCATGACGCCTCACCCAAACTGTGAGAAATGAGTCTGGGTTCAAACTACCTGCCTCAGCCACTATTCTGATGCTGCCACCCACCTGATGCCACACATCTGCTGACAGTTTTTCCATCTGCCACTAACCATCTTTACCAGGGACTGGTATTGCCACCCCCCTCCACACTCTGTCATTGTACCACTGTCTGACCTCATGCTGCTGTTGTTGCTAGTGCCATGACATCCACACTGTGTCATTGTGCCACTCTCTGACCTCATGCTGTTGCTCCTGCAGCCGTCACCTCCACTCTCTGTCATTGTGCCACTCTGTGGCCTTCTCCAGTTTTTCCACCTCCAGAATGTCATTGTGCCTCTGTCTGACCTCATGCTGCTGCTGTGGCTGCTACCGTGACCTACACACTGTGTCATTGTCCCACTCTGTGGCCTACTCCTGTTTTTGCCACCTCCAGAATGTCTTTGTTGCCACTGTCTGACCTCATGCTGCTGCTGTGGCTGCTGCCGTGACCTACAAACTGTGTCATTGTGCCACTAAGAAGAAAGTCCACGTGATCAGCACCGGGCCAATGAAAAAGGAGGAACTTTATTAAATAAACTGCCAGTACAAATCGGCATAAAAACAGCAGCATGCAAAAGCAGGCAAATGGATCAGAGAGACATGGTAAACATGAACGCTGACATGTTTCGGGCGTACAACAGCCCTTAATTGTAGCACAGTGCAATTAGAACATCAGCCTTAAATAGTGTCTAAAATCAATAAAGATTGCTAAAAATGAGTACACCTGAAGGGAGTTACTCTTACCTGAGACCAGAGCGTCCGCGCCATGTGAGACCAGCAAACGAGATACGTCATAACATCGCAGGTGGAAGCGGTAAAAATGGAACGCAAATGCGTTCCACCCGGCCCGGATATCCAGACCAACACAGGGATACCAGACGGCATCCAAACATGAATGCCGAGAACCGGAAGCGGAAGTGACGAGAGTGGACCACAAAGTGCGTCCCACCAGCTAAGGTGGAACGCAGATGCGCTCCACTGGTCTGCATGGAGAGCGCACGCGCCGGAATGAGGACGAAGTAGACACAATACAAAACAACAATATAAATACAACCATGGGCTGAATTAAATGAAAAAGTGGTGGGAGATAGAAACATATAATCATATACAGTTGTGGATAAAGAATGTATATTGGCTTATGTAAAACATTGAGGTTCAATACTGTATATGTAACGGTGAAACTCTAAGACAGATCAATGAATATTATTTAGGATACATCACACAATGCATTTAGGAAGCCCCTAACTGAACTTGAATCTACAAAGACAAACCGAGATATGAAACATAATTTCCCTGCATGAGTTTAAACCAATGGGGAGGAAAGTGTCCAGGAGGAGCATCCAGTATGCTTCCCTGTCATGTAATATGTATTCTACTTTGCCACCTCTTCTTGACCTGAAAATTCTTTCAATGCCACTAAGTTGCAGTCCCCTAGTATTAGCTTCATGACAGTCGATAAAGTGCTGTGAGGCACTGGATTTAGCTCTACTAGAAATATGATTGATGTCATACAAATGCTCTAAAAACCGCACCTTGAGTTTACGTGTGGTGCTTCCCACATATGACAAGTTGCATAGAGAACATCTAATAATATAAACAACATGGGTGGTATTACAGTTTATATAGTTTCAAATGGGAAAAGATTTGGAGCCATCAGCATTGAAAAACTCCTTAGTAGGAGTGGCAAAACCACACGTTTTACAGGGAAAATGTCCACATCTAACAAAGTCTTTATGGCGTAGCCACTTTAGAAGAGGAATTTTTTTCTACCACTTACGTGGGAGAAAGGAATTTACCCAGCGTTACCCGTTTTCTAGATACAATGTTGCACCCATTCTGCAAAATTTGACTAAGAGCCTCATCCTCCTTAAGTAACGGAAGATGTTTAGAAACAATATCTTTGACCATTTTAAATTGGCGTGTATGATTTAATACTAAAGTAGGTTGAGCATCATAGGGTGCAACATTGATAGAAGACTTGTCCTTTAGAAGCTCTTCTCTACACCTGGAATCTACTTTTTGGACTGCGCTATCTAAGGTCCAGGTGGGATAACCTCTAATTTTAAGTCTGTTAAAAATGGTATTCTTTTCCCGATTGTAATCCTCAATGGAACCACAATTTCTCTTTGTTTGTGAGTTCGCCTATAGGAATGGCCTTTTAGGTATTTTTAGTGTGAAAACTACGAAAATGCAGGATAGTATTACCTGCGGTGGGTTTGCGATGAGTTCTGGAGATGATGATTTCACCGGGGTGTGCTGCTAATTCAAGATCCAAAAAGGTCATTGAATGTTGATGGTAGAAAAACGTAAACCTAAGGTTCAGTGGATTATTGTTAAGGTATTCCACAAAGAGTGGTATGGCAGACATATCACCCCTCCAAATAATGAGGAGATCATCTATGTATCTGCCATACCACTCCAAGTGTGGAACAAATGGATTACTGTCTGAAAAAATATAAAGATGTTCCCACCAGGCGACTGTGAGGTTAGCCAATGAGGGCGAAAATTTCGTCCTCATCGACACCCCTTTAGTTTGCAGATACAGACCGCCAGAATAATCAAAATAATTGTGTTTCATGAGAAAATCAGTAACTTGAAGTACGTACTGAATAAACTCCGGAGAAAAATCACTGAAGGTTTCAAAAAGAAATTGTAACGCAGCCAGCACAACCTGGTGTGGGATACTCGTGTATAACGATTCAACGTCACACGTGACCCAACTTAGGCCATCTTCCCAAATTTTGTTGTTTAAGGAAACTAAGACACTTTTTGTATCTCTCAAAAAACCCGGTGTGCGGCACACAAATGGCTGAAGAAGCGAGTCCATCCACTGGCAGAGTTGTTCAGCCAGGGACCCTATGCCAGAAACGATTGGACGCATTGGAGGAAAAGACATCTTTTTGTGGACTTTAGGTAGTCCATATAATATAGATATGACAGGAAAATCCAAAAGCAACGCGTCCGATCGTCTCTGGTCTAAAACTCCCAGGGAGACTCCATCTTCAAGCAATTTGGCAAGTTTCCTACCAAAAACCTGAGTGGGATCGGAACCTAATCTGAGATAGGTAGAGGAATCACTTAGAAGGGACAACATAGATTGGTGGTAATCTGATTGGTTCATGACCACAACGATACCACCCTTGTCTGCCATGCGTATAACAATATCTTCATTAGACCTTAATTTCTTCAGGGCAGCTCTCTGTCAGGTGCTAAGGTTGTGGCCATCAGAACCAGCAGATAAAGAATTACGTAAAGTTTTTAGATCACGTTCCACCAAAAACTGGAAACGATCCATAGAAGTAGTCCTAGACTGTAAAGGATAAAAAATTTTGTTAGTGACACAAGGATATACAATCTGATCACTGCGGATTGATGGAGCATCATTACCATCTGCTAAATCTTCCAGCTGTAAAATAGAGAGTTGTTCCTGAAATGATAAACCATAGTAAGCATTGGAATTTTTTGACCCAGGAAGGGACTGTTGATCTCTGGTATTATTTAAAAAATGACGACGCAAAGTGAGAATGCGTATAAACTTATTTATATCTTTTAAGGTATTAAACAGATCAAAGTCCCTTTCTAGGCCAAAATTGAGACCCAAGGATAGTAGCTCAATTTATGATGCATCCAGTTCACATAAGGATAAATTGAGTACTTCAATAGAGGTGGATGGATATGTTAATTGATGTTGTTCCTGGTTTTCATCTTTCCGCCTTTTTGGATGTTTTCTTCCACCTCTTCTGTTGCGCCTTTCCCGTTTTTTGTATTTTTAACAGCTTTGCCTTTTTTTTATAATACGATGCTTGGGGAGTTGGAGCTGTAGAAGTAGAGGCTTCCTCTTGGGTTTCTGTGCCATCCTCAGTGGAATCAAGTCAAGTGAGCTAAAGCTAACGCGATTTTGCTTCCTTCTCCAATTACTTCTTTTATTGGAGCGTCTTAAGATAGACCGAGGAGTGGCTGGAGCATAGGACCTTCTGCCCCATTCGTACACTTGATCGTGACAGTAATCATATTTGTCTTGTTCAAATTTTTGCTTTTTATTTTCCATCACGGAGTCTTCAAGTTGTGATACAGTGTTACGCACATGTTGTAGCTCTTGTTCAAAAATAGGTAAGTCTTTGAACTGCTGGATCTCTGTTTCAAGTTGTTTTAATTCCTCATAAATGATCTCCAATTTGGAATCTTCCTGTTGGACGATTAATTCCATAAGCTGAGCAGAGCATGAGGATAATATAGGGGTTCCAGCTGATAACAAACTCATCAGAATAAATAGTAGTGGGGATCTTTTTGATGCGTAAGCCTCTAGGAATCATTTTTTGTTTAATATAATTCCTTAGTGTAGTGGCGTCCCACCAAATTTTCATCTCCTGAACCATAGTTTTTTCTAATGATTTCAATTTCACAGAGAATTCTGTGTCTCTCTGATTGATATCACCCTTATTCTGAAAGACCAGTGCGGCCTTTTCATTTCTTTGTTTAAGGTGAGCCATGCGTCCGCGCCATGTGAGACCAGCAAATGAGATACGTCATAACATCGCAGGCGAAAGCGGTAGAAGTGGAACGCAGATGTGTTCCACCCGGCCCAGATATCCAGACCGACACAGGGATACCAGATGGCATCCAAACATGGATGCAGAGTGCTACTGTCTGACCTCATGCTGCTGCTGTGGCTGCTGCCGTGACCTACACACTCTGTCATTGTCCCAATCTCTGGCCTACTCCTGTTTTTGCCACCTCCAGAATGTCATGTGCCACTGTCTGACCTCATGCTGCTGCTGCCGTGACCTACACGCTCTGTCATTGTGCCACTGTCTGACCTCATGCTGCTGCTGCCGTGACCTACACGCTCTGTCATTGTGCCACTGTCTGACCTCATGCTGCTGCTGTGGCTGCTTCCGTAACCTACACACTGTGTCATTGTGCCACTCTGTCGCCTACTCCTGTTTTTGCCACCTCCAGAATGTCATTGTGCCACTCTCTGACCTCATGCTGCTGTGGCTGCCGCCGTCAACTCCACACTCTGTCACTGATGTTGCCACCTGAGCCCTCAGCTTGTTTTTTTCCAGCTGTCGCTGGCATGACTTTATCAGGCTACATTCCCCCTTCAGTTTTTTGGTCAGTTTTGCCCTCTTAAGTGCCCAGGGAATTTTAGAGTGAAGCGATTCTAAGATCGGCGGCAGTCATGTGCGTGTCATACTAAAACACAACATTGTATGAATAACAAACCAAGCTCCCTCTGCATATTTAAGCATGGCACAACGTTCTACAGCACCCTGCAGGCTCTGTGCAGCCTGGAAATAGCTGTTTTTTAACGTGATTCATCCCAAAGTAATTCGGAACGAAGTTATTTTTTGTCGGGAAATTCGGCGAAGTGAACGAACCGAATTTCGGGAAATTCGCCCATCTCTAAATATAATACATACGCCTGATGTATACAGACTTATGGATGTGAATATACCCTTAACTAACTACCTTGTAACCAGAAAAGGGATTTTTTTTGTCTTGAAATCCTTTTCCTTAATCAAAAGCTTTATTTTAATATACTCAGTAGAAAGTACAAACACAACAGAACAGTAGTTCTACAGGAGAAATTATTATACACAGAAAAGAACATACGTATTGCATCTAATAGGTAAACAAAAGCAGAATAATACCCAGCATAGCTCCAGACTATTAACTGCTGGCCCCATAACACGAGGGTTCAAAAGTGCAGCTTGCATATAGTTTACCACTATTCAAAATTTGTGATGATGTATCAGACAGCTAAATACCTGGGCCTCGTCGGGATCATAGCTCAGTTAGAGAGAAAACAATTAAAGATAAAACAATTGACTGTAATGCCGGCAAACTGTCATTGTCGCAAATTTAACAGATAAGCCTGTGAACCTAAGAACCCAAACAATAAACCCGAACCTAAAGAGAGATGGAGAACCAAAAGAGAGATAAAACCACAGAGTAGTGGTTCCGCACAGCAACCAGCCAAATACAGGAAAAATCAAGTCCCCACATTAGGTACATCATCTTCTTACATCCTCAATAGCACTATCTTTTATCTCAAGTGAGTTCAGGTCTCATTTACCTACATCCTCAAAAAGTACGTAGTCCTGGTGATGCACAGAAGGTCATCCAGCTAAACCAAGTTGCTCTGTATATGTCTACCGTGTGGTCCTTATCTGCCCTTATCTCTTCCATGTGTTGGAGAAAGAAAATCCCTCCATATACCAGCGCAATCGACGAGTCACTGCGGATCTCCAGAGCCGTATGGATCAGGTATATCTCTATTCGCAACGTAAGGCACTGAAAGAAGATAAAGCCACCTTTAAGGCACTAATTGGGAGGGTAAAATACTCATTAATAGCATCACAAATTGATCATTCTGGAGCTTTACCCCATGGTCAAATTGAATAACTTAATTACCTTTTTCCAGAAACCCAGTATCTCAGAACATTGTCACCATACATGCGTCAGTGTCCATCCTCTAAACCACAATCTCCAAACAGCTGCCAGAGACCGAGCAGGAAAGAGTATGGAGCAAGGCCGGAACCCTGACACCATCGGGACATAATTTTAAAGTTCAGTTCTTGCAATCTACATGAGAACTATTGCTATGTATGAGAGTATGTCTAGCTTTTTGCCATCGTCCTCTCTACTACAGTCCCTCCCAGTTCCCTAGACCAGCTCGACCGATATGTTTTGGTGCAGATGTGAAGAGGGATTGAATTAACTTAGTTCATAGACCCGAGAGTGATAGATATGATCGTAGGGATAACTGCCTACAACACATCTCTTCAAACGGGGTCAGTTGTCTCATGAAAGTTATAGAAAGAAAAAGTACGAGCAATCGCCTATAGTTAAACCAAGAGAGAGAGTAGTCGCTAATACGCTCCCAACTTCTGAAAGCGGTTCCTTCAGAGCCAAGATTTATCCAGACTGTCCCTAAAGATCAATCGACCTCTCAATGGTCTCCCCTGCCCCACAGGTGGGTCCGAGTCTAAAGGACAAAGCTGGATTGTAACAAAACTGTGGGAAGAGCGGACCAATCTAGAAAAAAGATGTAGGGGTACCCTATAATCGGCCCCAGGCCAATAACGAATACTGTAACACCCCGGGAAGGGCCTCCATCTCCCGAATATGCAAAACCGAGACCTTCAACCAGGCGGAAGATTAGAGAGAGGGTCTTAGATATTTTTTCTTTCTAATTAAGACCAATTGCTCTTTTGAGTGACCTTTATGATAATGATCAAATGAATTCACAGAGATGCAGCCATAGTAAATATGCCTTAAAAATCTGGCAGAAGCTAACAACCCTCTTTTTTTCGCGTCTGATAAGGGTCGACCTAAGCAATCGCTCGCCCTTCTCCCCCCCCCCATATAAAAGAACCCGCAGGCACTATCAATGCCCCCGAAAAAAGCCATTAGGGGGTAGGGAATGGAGCGTCAGGAAACAGAATTTAACAACCTATGGTAGGACAATCATTTTGATAATCTGTTGCACAACAGACCCAAGAAAATCTTTGCAATTCAACGATCAATGATCTGCCGATAACAGTACTCAAAGTGGGTGTAAATACAACTCCTCAGTGGTTTTGAAGCTTGGCTGTAATGTAAAACCCTTAAATATTTAAAAAGCTTTTCATTCTCATTGCCCATCCAAAAGGAAAAATTCTATTCTCAAAAGATCAACCAGAGAATCCTCCAGACGAAATATCAGGCGTACAGTTTAGTTAAATTGAATCTAAAGTTGGACCAGGGCCACCGAAGGCCTTCAGAAGAGCGCCATTAAGGAAAGGTAGGAGTCAGCGTATATGATAAATATAGAAAGGAGGAGATCGATCCGCAAAAACCGCACACATTAATAATGTATTCATCCTAAATTATTGAATTCCCCGGGATGTCCCGGTTTTCTCCTGATCTCATGTAATAAAAACAAATGTTGCCAACACCAAGACAAAGAGAATGGGGACAAAGCGCAACCCTGTCCTGGTGTCATTTCGTATATACACCGGAGGCGATAACGAACCATTAATCTGGATCTGGGCACACGGAATTCTGGTACAGCGCCATAATGCGCTGCACCATTACAGGGCCCAATCCCAACTGCACTAGGACGGCATGTAGAAAAGTCCAGTCCACCCCTCAATCAAAAGCCTTTTCCTGCAACTAGAGGATGCAGCATGCAGGGGCACCCCCAGTTTTTTGCAGAGCCTGATGAATCAAGGAGACAAGTTTTTAAAGTGGTAATCACCGAGATCTCGTGAAGTATAACGCCTACTTGATCGTGACCGCCTAGATCATTGGAGGATCAGTATTAGTACGCATAGCCAACAACTCCGCAAAAGCTTCAGATCCGTGACACAAGATATATCGGACTGGTAGCTCGGGGCGAGCAAAAAAAGATTGCGGGTCCTTTTCATCCTTTGGGTACAACCTGTGATGTAAGCTTGTCGAGAATGGGCAGCAAAATCCCTGAGTGTGTGAGATAGAGTTATAAGCGATTAGACATAGGGGCAGAGAGTTTATCCACCTAACACTTTGTAGAAATTTGTCATGTAAACCATCCCCACCCCTGGGCCTGGCTTATTACACCACAGAGGACAACTCCCTCCACCGAGAAAGGGAGATTCAAAACCGTTAGTCGTTCTGGGGCGACTCTATTGGAGAGCATACTCGAAGGTTATTCAGCCTAATGTATCCAAATTTATTTTGTAGATTGGAGTTTTGTGGGAGGTATACACAGGTTCAGTGAATAATCACGAAAACTTTTCTAATATTTGCTGTTGGTAAGGTGGGTCATTCTACCTGTTTTTTTGTTTTTACCAACTGAAGAAGATCGACGTCTCCTTTTATCCCTCAAGAGTTCTCGCTAGCATGCGGCGCTTGAGGAGCTTATTACTCCACTCATAAAAAAAAAAGAGGCGCACAATCTGCTCTATATTGTTTAATGATTAAGATCAAAGTAATACCTATCGATATCATGCTGACTTGGAGTTAATTCCTTATAGACCAACTCCCACCTGATATTTTTGTGGCTCGGATTCCAGAGCGTAAAGCTGTCTGCAATTGAGTAATTGGGCGGCAGCCTCACGATTAAGCCTAGAGCCGTGCTTGATTAAAGGACTCACCGCAGTAACGCATTTCAGGGATTCCCATTTATCTGGAGCGCTGTGTCGTCAGTCTCGTCGATCTTCCACGTAAAACTGAATGGCTATGCCATTAAACTCATGCCAGACATTAACAGACAGAGGATTCATCTAGATAGACTCGTTTAGCTGCAACGAGAAGGTGCTGTCTGTTATTAGGCAGTAATATCAGGGAGCAGGATGTCGCACAGAATCTAAATGCAGAATATGACCCACTGAAGAACTCCCCGATAAGTAGGGCAACAAGGAGTGCTGTACAAAATAATAGCGATAATACGACTAATACTAGTTATGAGGAGGTGGAGTAAAATGTAAAATCCTTAACAGACAGTGCATTACACGCCACGCAACGCATAATTGCATGTCATGTAGGGAGTTTTTCTAATTTTGCTTAGTTTGCGTTTCAAGGAAATGAAACTTCTGCCCGAGGATGTATCTAGAAGTGGGTACAGCGCAACAATTAAAATCACCGCACAACATCACAGCCCCTGAGCAAAGAGAGTCCAGACCAAGACCTTAGAGAGAAAGGACAAAGTTTTTTTTTATTTTTTTCCCCCCCCCTCGATTCTGGGCATAAAACAGTCTATCGTATAGGTAGTGCCCTGCATGCTGCACCTCACGAAAATATACCTGGCATCTGGGGAACTTTCCTTAACATCGATAACCTGATGGGATTAAGGACTTGTAGGAACAATACTCCGACACCTTAGTCTTCGACTCCGGGTTACGAACTCTGGCTCCAGACAGGGTAATATCTTCTCAATGCGGGCAGGTGATGTTTTGCTAAATGAAATTTCCCGCAAACACCACTATATGTTCCCTAGATTTATGCATTTTCGTAAAGAATACGAACCTTTGTCAGAACATAATATCCCCTTCAACATTGCAAGGGAGGCGACCTTTGAGTGCCAACATCTAAATGTTGACAACCTGGTAGTAAATAAAGTACCTGCGAGAAACCCTGCATAAAATCTCCATCTCAACCGTTAGAACAACAATCAAAAGCATAAAGCGCCAAAGGAAAACACAACCAATAGAAAGCCATTTGGAAGCATCAATGCGTAAAAAAAAAAAAAAAAAAACAAAAAAAAATAAACTATAGTGTGCCAGCCCCAAGAGCTGCCAGGGGCCAGTAAACAAGACCGCACCTAACCCTATGTGGTGTTCGTGTCTACCATGGCCAAAGACATCTACTTCAGAAAAATCGCTTTGTCACCTACAAGGTTTGATAGAAATCGAAAAGCATCCTACTTGTAAGTCCGGAAGGAGCAAACCATAGGCATAGTAATAGAAAATAAGAAGAAACAATTTCTCAAACTGTCAGGGACAAGAGCAATTTAGAAAAGACCCTCTCCCAGGGGGGTGGAATGGGAGCAAAAAAAAAAAAAAAAAGGGTGGTGGGAGGAAAAGGGGAGGGAAGAGAGAGAAAAAAAAAGGGGGAGGGAAGGGTGACAACCACCCTGGAGGAGGGTTCCACTGAGTTATGAACTAGTCGGGACTAGAGAAGGGAAGAATTACCATCACAGAAACGGTCATATCCATACCTCAATATCAGAGAATACAAGAATACAAGAAGCAGAAGACCCCCATGAAAGGGAGGAGGGAAAATAACCTTCACTGGAATGTCCTCTCACGGTATTTGAGGAAGGCAACTTTCTTCTGGAGTAGTCTCTCAAGCCTCCTCGATCCGAGAGACTCGATGTGTTCTTCCGAACCCGTTGTAGGAAGAGCATGCGCCGGTGTATTTCAGTCGCTAGACGGGACTTACCCCCTGTTCCCTAGCAATAAGTGGGGTGTTGCATACATTATCAGTCCAGTCCGGAAGGGATACGCTGTGGCAGCTCCAAAGAGGACATAAGAACTGATAAAAATCTGCCGGAGACCTAATCGACAAAGTCTCTTCTTCTCGTCTAACCTGTAAAGCAAAGGAGAAGCCCCACCTATTGGGGATATTGCGTGATTGGAGGATGGTTTGCAAGGTTATCATGTGGATCTGAGACGTAAAGTGGGTGGTCTTGAGAGGACAGGAAATAATGCAACCTTTGTACCCTCATATGAACGAGGCTCGGTTAGCTCTTGCCTTTCCTCATTATAGACTCTTTTACAGAGTTAAAGGTGAACTCTGGAGATCACCTTCCTTGGTTTTGTATCGTCAACTGACCTGGCCGGGAGAAGTGCTCTATTGGCCCCTGTCTAGCTCCATAAAGTCATCTTCATATCTTCCCAGATACTGTAAAGATCTTCAACAAGTGTTTACGGGTCAGGTCTTGTGGTTTTGAATTGACTCTGGAAGACACTGCACGCTGGATATTGTTTCACGATTCCTATTTTCTAGGTCGTCATGTGCTCAATAGGATTGTAGGAAATTTGTTAAGTTGTCCTATGGCTGAAGCCTTTGTGCACCGAGTCCTTGTGAAACTTTCCCAAAACCATTTACTTTATTTTGTAATGTGGTAATATCAGATAAAACCGGTGAAGATCAAACGCCAAGGTGGCTTTCAGGTCCTGGGCTAAAGGCTGTTAAGTAGCTTTTACAGTAAGGTAAAGAAAGCAGTGCTTGCAACCTCAGGGTGGCTTTTAAGCTTAACAAAAGCAACAGCAGCAGGCATACGCAACGGTTCATGATGCCGTACTCCTGTGGCTGTGACAACATGGGAACAAGAATAGAGCATGCAGGAGAGGATGGATGCCCAGGTTGCCCTATATTGTGCCAGTCCTTTAGCGGGTTGTGCTCTGCATATACTTGATCACTTCGGTCGGGAGACTCCAGGACGACAGAGGATGCAGGCCTCGATCTTGGGTGCTGTCCCCTGTGGTCTGGGAGAGAGGACACAGGGGAATAGGGAATGATTACTCTATTACTGCAGCTCCTGTGCTGGCTCACAGTATGGCTGCAGGTGTATTGATCACATACTGTCTGTTGCTGGGCAGCCATATGTGCAGATGACAGAGCGTCTCTGGGCCACCGTTCCCCCCAGTCTGAGGGTCTCTCCTCCATTATCATGGCACCCCCCATACCTGACTCCCTCTCCTGGGGTCATTACCGGACTGTGCTGCGCCCGCTCTGCCTCCATAGCGGACTTCTCTTGCTGTGCAGGCTGTCGCCGGGCAGGGGATGCTGGTGCTGACGCGCACGGCTTTGCCTTCCCGCCGCTCGCTGGCCGCCTCTGGGACTCAGTGCCGCCTCCTCTCTCCTCCGGTCCCCCGTTCTCCTGCCTCCACTCAGCAGCAACGGCCGTGCTCACTACCGAGACGCGGCCCCCTGTGTAGTCGATCCTCGGCTCCGCGGAAGTGCAAACACCCCGCTGTCCTCCTCCATGCAAGATGGCGCCAACTTCGGCGAGCGATCCGCTGATGGAGTCTGGAGCCCCGCTAGTAGGGCGAACAAGTTGGATATCCGAACTTCTGGGTTCTGCAGGGGGTCCAGTTGCTTCCCCCTTCGTTTGCCCCGTTTGGGTCCCATTTTCAGGCTGAAAGTCCCCTAGGTGCTGTATGCCTCTAGGAGAGCTCCGGTAAGTGCGTCTTCACTCCCTCATGGCAGGACACGCCCCCTCCTTGAAATCCTTTTTAGCCCAACATCTAAATATTCTGGCCTAGGCAGATTTGTAGGAGCCAACAAGTATGTTGAGAAAATAAACTTCCAAATGGAACAATTTTGGCGAAGGATTTACCACTGTGGATATTAGTGCAGAGATTAATGTACAGTATTTTTAATCAGCAATTATGTATTTTGCTGTGGATCTGCAGTGTTTGTATAACAAAGCAGATCTTTGCAGGTTTCAACTTTCCCATTCCAGTCGATG
>JAODAL010049931.1:0-27805 GCA_025379985.1 Phyllomedusa bahiana | reverse complement strand
CTTGTATATATATTGTGACGCCTCACTTACGTCCGGGCCCCTTCGGCCGTCCTGGTGTAGTAGCTTCATCCCCGTTTTTGGTAAACGGTTTAAAATGGCACCCAACACAGGCTTCAGTTGAATCGGCCTCACCAGTTTTATTCAGGCACAGTAAAATATACTAAAAAAAAACAAATAAAATCTCGGCCGTCTGGCCACTAACTATAAAAAGTAGAGACCCCTCTAACAGGGGCCCGGCCTACGCCGGGCACCACAACACTTTACCCACGCTGGGGAGGCTTCTTTCCAAGCCTCCGGGGGGAACCAAGCCCCCTCCAGCTCCCCCACTGCCCCAAACCTCGGGCACAGAACACACCCCAGTACACCTGAAGGGACCCTTTTAAAATCCCAGGGCTACACAAAAATTTGGGCGGGAACCCAGGGACCGGAATGGGGGGACAGCCACCCACCCAACACTATGCTGTCCCAAAAAGCCACCCCATACATAGTCCTTGATATTCTAGCCGCTACGTACGTGTCATAATATAATAATACTGACAAAATTGGTGGCTCTTCCCCACCGGTCCATTTCCCGGTGGCGCATCTGCAAAAAGACTTTAACTGTAGACCCTATGCGGGACACGCAAAACCATGGTCACACTCACATACCCCCCCCTCGATAAAGGCCGGGGCTTTCTCAAAAATTGCCGGGCTCCCTCCGGGGTAAAGCTCCTACTTTGGGGCAATATCTTCCCTATGTTGCGGGGCAGAGATGACCTTGGTCAAACATAGCTGTGAACCATCCCATCTTTCACCCCATAAACGGGCAACGGGCGACCGCCACTTTTTACAGGTGGCACCCCCAAGCCCCTCTCAACACGGTGTCACACGCCCCCAGCCCGCTCCACATTCACAGGGTTGCTATAGCAACCTCATTACCACCCCCCAGACCTGTACCTTTTTCCCCCACAAAATTTTTTTGTATTGTGCCCTTTGGGGCGTTTCCTTACTATTTTGGGTCTCTCAAAGACCATTTTTTGGCCCCCCAACTCCACTATCTTCACCAAACTGTAATGACAGCACACTTCTTAGGTCACTATCCACCATGCCCTTTGGGGCGCCCTGAGCCCAAACCTGCTTCCCTTTGTCGCGGATAGAGGGAACCCAAAACCTCTCTTTAACACAAGTTCTGCGGGGCCTCACTGCCCCTCTCCTGCCTTAGGGGCAGCTCATTCCCCAAAATTTTTTTGGGCCCTGAAGCTCCGATCTGGTTACTAGGACATCTGGCCTATCTTAGTGACCACCTCATGAGAAAACTTCCTTTGGACTGGGATCCACTGTGGCCGTCTTAAGGAGAAACTCAACCTCTATCGGGAACTCCTATACTGTGCACATCAGTTCACAAGTCAATGGCGGGGCCTATTTACAAACAGGACCAATCATAGCACCCGGCAACCCCCCTTATGGGTTTTCCCACCAAACACCAAACGTTGTGTTTACATTAAAATAACCAGTCACTTTTTTAACACCAGTAATGTACAGACTTGACTGCAAATGTCCCCACTTGTAGGTCACCACATTCACCGGACATAACACCTCTGTGAAAACGGCTAATATTTTCCTCCATAAGCTTTAGGAAAAGTTTAGCAGTTGCCTCAGAACCAGACACCTCTTTACCCTCTGAGGGTTCAACCACACTGACCTGCCCCTCACTAGGACCTGAGCAAACCCTCCTCTTTTCTGGGTCTAGCAGCTCATAATTTCCATCTCCAACATCGCTACAGTCCTTATGACCACTGCAGTAAAAGCTACTGGAAATACAGCAAGCCTTAGAACATGTCAACTCAACTGCACTACAGGTCCCAGCATGCCTGTTCTCTTCCTTCCCTGCAGGGTCACAATCTGGATTTCCATCATAGATCCACTTCTCTGTAATACACTGATCAGGGCTGCACACAAAATCTCCTTCAGCATCATCATTACACTGCAGTACTGACACCTTGTAGTGTCCATTCCCACACTGAAATTTGAGACTCTTCACTGAGTGTTGTTTCCCATGGTCAATAAAACCCCCACACTCACACTCCTAGTCCCCCTCATACATGGTAGCGAACCCTCATTTCCCGGGGTTTTTTACTTCCCCCTCCAGGCAATGCACCCGCCGTGTTCACACCAGGCAACTCAATCACCTTTTCCCCACCCAGCAGAAGCCACCTGATTGCTACTGGTGACCACATTAGCTCTGCAGGGAACTGCATTGACAGCACAACTCTCAGGATTGCTATCAACCCCCAGACATCCCGCACCTGCACACATTGTGCTATTACCAGCCATAACCACTAGGGGCGCACCTGCAACTTGCACGTTACCCTCCTGTACACACAGTGGGGCTGGTCATGGGTACAGACATTTGCGGACTGGAAACCAGACACTTCACACACAGCCCTGGCATCATACTCCACAAGCTTTTCCAGCAGGAGATGCAGAGGAAACCTCGTTGCTAAACGGCAACCACGTGGCCACCTGAAAACTTGTGGAAAAACATTTCTCTGGATATCTTCCACCACAGACCTCACCTCTGGGACTACCCCCTTTTTCCCCGGGGGCCAAATTCCCGGGGGGGGGGGGGGGGTTTTTTGGGGGGGGGGGTTTTAAAAAAAGGCAGTTGCTAAAAAGGGGCCCCTTTTGGGGGGGGGGCCCCGGAGGGGGGCGGGGGTTTTTTCCCGGTTGGGGGGAAAACCCCCCCCTAATTTTTTGGGAAAGAAAAAGGGGTACGAACCGGCCCAAGGGGGAAAGGGGAGGGGGGGGGGGGGGGGGGGTTTTTTGCCCCCGGGGGGGTCCCCAAAAATTCCCCAAAAACCCGGTTGCCCCTGGGGGGGGGGGGAAAAAAAAGGTTTTGGGGTTTTTTCCCGGCCCCCAAAAAAAAGGGGGGAACGGGGGGGGAAAAGGGGCCCCCCCCCGGGGGGGTCCCCCGGGGGGGCCCGGCCCAAACCCCCCCCCGCGGGGCAGGGGAGTTGGGAAAATGGGGGGAGGCCCCCGGGTTGAAAGCCCCGTCCCCTGGAAACGAAAAGGGGGGGGGGGGGCCCCCCGCCCCGTGGCGGGCGGGGGGGGAAAAATTTGGGGGGGAAAAGCCAAAAGGTGGCCCAACCCGTTTAGAGGGGGGGGGGAAAGGGGGGACGGGGGCCAGGGGGGGGGGTCCAAATTTGGGGGGCCCCCCAAGGGGGGGGGGAAAGAGCCCCCCGGGGGGTTTTGTTTTGGGGGGGGGGGGGGGGGGTTTTGGGGGGTCCCCCCCGTTGGGCCCGGGGTGGGGGGGGGGGGGGGGGGTTTTGTTCCCTGGGGGGGCGCTGGGGGGGGCCCTTTGTAAACCCCCCCCCCCCCTTGCCGGGGCATACGGCCGGGGGGGGGTTTTGGAAAACCCCTTGCGGGGGGGGTTTGGGGGTTTTTGGGGAAAATTTTGAAAAGGGGGGGGTTTTTGGGGTTTGGGGCGGGGAAAAAGGCGGTTTTTGGGGGGCCCCGGGGGGGGCCCGGGCCCCCCGGGGGCGGGGGGAGGGGGTCGGCCGGGGGGGGGTCGGGGGTTGTGGCGGGTGTGGGGGGGGGGCCCCAAAAAGGGGGGGGGCTTTGGGGGGGGGGGGGGCCCCAAAAAACCTAATGGGCCCCGGTTAAGTGGAAGTTTTTGGGGGGGGGGGGGGGGGGGATGGGGGGGGGGGGGGGGCGGGGGGGCCCCGGGGCGCGGGGGTGCTCGGGGGGGGGGGGCCCCGACAGGGGCGTTTTTTGTTTCAAAAACCGGAAGGGCCCCAAAAAAGGAAACCCCCGGGGGGTAAGGGTTTTTTTTGGTGGCCCGTAGGGTTTTTTTTTTGGGGGAAATTTTTGGTTTTTTCCCCGGGGGGACCGTCCGAATGCCCGGTGGGGGGGGGGGGGGAAAAATTTAAAAAGGGGGAAAAAGGGGCTGGGGGGGGTTTTTTTGGGGCCCGACCCGGGGCTTTTGGGGGGGGGGGGGGGGGACCGGGGGAAAAGGGGGAAAAAAAATTTTCCAAAAACCAAAAAGGGGGTTTTTTTTCCCCCGGGGGGGGGGGGGTTTTTTTTTGGGGGGGGCCAAGGGGGACGGGGGGGGGGGGGGTTTTTTTTAAAAAGGGTTTTTTTGGGGGCCAAGCGGGGTTTTGGGCCCCCTTTTTTTAAATATAATTTTTTTACCCCCCTTTTTTTTAAAAAAATTTTTTTATTTTAATTTAAATCTTTTTTTTTGGGTAATTTTTTGTTTTTAAATTTTTTTTTTTTTTAAATTTTTTTTTTTTTGGAAAAAATCTTTTTTTTTAATTTTTTTAAATGTTTTTTTTTTTTTTTTCCTTTTTTTCTTTTGTTTTTAAATTTTTTTTTTTTTTTTTAAATAATTTATCCAAAAAATTCCCTTTTTTTTTAAAGGAAACTTTTCTTAGGTTTTTCCACTTTTGATCCGATTTGTTAGACCACCTTTTAAATTTGTCCAAAATTTTTTTTACCGGGGAATTAATGGGTTTTTTAAAAAACCCCTTTTTTTTTAAACATTCAGTATTTTTTTGATTTGGTCACCAGTTTTTATGGGCATTCATTTTTAAATTAATACGAATTTTTTTTATCACAAGGGTTTTTAATGGGAAAAATCCCTTTTTATTTGAATACATTTAGTCCCCGGTTTTTTTTTTGGGCCCCAACTTTTTTATGATATTTTCAGAAAATTTTAAATTCACTTTTGGCACCACTTTAAATTGATTTCCCAAAAAATTTTAATTAAAAAAATTTTTACAAAGTTTTTTTTGATTTTCCCAAAATAAATTTTTTTGATAAACCGAGTTTTTTGTTTTCCAGCAATTGTGAACCTATTTAATTTGGTCCAAAAATTTTTAATGTTTTAATAAAAATTTTTTTACTTTTTCCCCAGTCGTTTTTTGTTTTGCCCTCAGTTTTTGAATCACTTGTTATTAAGGGGAATTGTAGTCCAAAAAAACCCCCCCCCCCCCCCCCCCCCCCCCCCTTTTTTATTTGGGGTGAAAAATTTTTTTTGTAGATTTAAGATCTTTTTTTGAAAAGGTTTTTTGGGAATCCAAAAATTTTTTTATTTAAATTTTTAAATGTATTTGCCCCTTTTTAATAAATTTCTTTTTTTTTTAAAATTTGTAAAAATTTTAAAACGGGAAGGGGAAAAAGGTGGTAAACGAGCAAAGGGGGGTTTGGACATGGAGGTAGAGGTACGAGAGAAGGTGCTCCTTCCAGTGCGGCGACAACACGCATGCCAGGGATCATCAGTTGCAGGGGCCGTCAGGGCCCGTCATCCTGGGGCAGGGCCCCGTGAATCTCAGTAAGAAACGGCGCCAAAATGTCCCTTTGTGGTTAATGAACCCGCATCCGCAGCTTACCTCCCGTCCTCCCAGTCACGGCCCCAAATGTCGTACCGCATCACCCGCACCGTCCAAAAAGAAACAGCCCAAATGTCAACTTGGTACCCCCACTGTGGATATCCATTTTCTGAAACCTCTTGATACAAAAAGCGGTTGGGTCAGAAGGCATGTTAAAAAGATCAAAGGGCCCAAAAAAAGGTGATTTTTTCTGCTCTCCCCCGTTCTGTGCCCTTAGAGGGGGAAAGGAAGCCCCTCAATCGGGAAAAAACCCCGGGCGGTCGGCAACGCCTTGCAGTCCCTTTGTTGTAGCCCGACTCCGGATGCGAATGTCGGACAAAGAAGTCACGTGTTTTTGTGATGTGGACATTTCGGGTCCAACGTGGTCTTTTCAGCAGAATTTGTTGCGAGCGTTCATCATGGACGAGGAGGAAGAGATGGGTAGTGTCAGTAGGGTTCCCTCAAAAAGGGAGAGGGGGGCGCAGAGTCTGTGATATGATTCCCCCAGCCCCCGGTCAGACAAACCCCGCTCCTCGCTATCCCCCGTCAAAAAGGTCCCGGACCCCTTTAGCCTGGGGCCCTTTTTTGACCAAGCCTCTGATTTACCCCGCGATGTCATTTGCGCCTTTGCCGTAAAAGCAAATAGAGGCAAGAACCCTTTGGTGGGTTAACCACCACCAACTGTCTAGTCACATGCACGAATGCTGATTTTAAAAGGGGGGGCAAACTTGGCCAAAAAAGGCCAGACCGACGCTGGGCCTAACCACTGTCACACCCTCTGTCTCCGCCTCCTCCGCCACCACCAAAAGGTTCCTCAGCTGCCTTTCTCTCAAGTATGTCAGGGGTCACCTCCGCTTCGCCTCCACAGTCGCCCGGGACACCAGCCCCCCCGGACCAACCTACCCCCTTTTCCTTCCCCGTTTGACGACCTGCACCCGTACAGCGGGCCGTCTAGCAGGCCCGCCTTTTTTCTTCCCGGTTTGGGAGCAGAAAAAAACTTTAACCCCAAACCCCCCCCAAAGCCAAAAGCCTGAATGTCGGCATTCCCCGGTTTTGGGCCTTTGGAAAAAGTTGCCTTTCCCTCTGGTGGCACAGATGGGTTCCGCCCTCATGGCCCCTTTCCGCCCCAATACCATGCCCAGCAGGCATTTCTTTGCCGAAAAGCTGTCCCTGCCCGGCCGCCACGTGTATCAAAATTTCAAACGGTTGTCTGCATCTGGGCGGAAAAGTCCATCTGACCACCGACACATGGAAGTAGCCGGCCCAAAGGCGTATATCTTGTGACAGTCATGGGGGAGCTGGGGGATGTCCTGGGGGTGCGGGGCTCTAGGCTCGGGTCGCTCTTCAAAGCGGGTGGTGCAGGGTTCTTTCCCCCCAAGGTCCTCTGGTGAACACCCAGTAAAACCCGGCCGTGTTAAATTAATCGTCTTGGAGCCGTCCACACAAGGTCGGACTGGGCGGGTCCCCAAGGACCGGGCCGGCTGGGGCCAGAACCTTTTGGGCCCGGCAAGGTGGTTGGTAAGGGCGAAATCTGCTGGCCGCCCCTTGATCGGTAGGCTGGAGCACATCCCTTGCCTGGCCATTATTAACCTTGTCTTTAAAATTTCTAAAAAGCTACCCGGGGTCTGGACTGCCTGCTGAGGAAAAAAGGGTGAAGTTAAGTTCGCACTTCCCCCGTTCGCACCCCCAACCCTCATTGTTGACTGGCAACACCTGGAATTCCACCCCCCACATGCTCAGGATTGTGGAGCAGCGCAATGCCTTATCAGTACGAAGTGAACATGGCCGACAAGCAGCGGTGAGGGCCTCGGGGTTTGAGCCACAGGTGGGGGCAGGGGGAAAGAGTCTGCACCATCCTTTCCATTTTGAAGAAAAACCACCCCAAAAAGGATGCGGACAATGCTTGTCAGCATGAGCATTGTGGTGATTTAGTTTTGGGAACGATCGTTGGACACTCTGAAAAAAACAGGGCCCGCCAGCGACGGAGGAGGAGCGGGGCCCGATGCGGCACGGAGCCCTTTTTCTCCTCAAATCCACAAGGCCGACAGTTTTTACAATTTCATTTGGGCTTTATTAGGGAGTGGGTTTTGGGGTCCAGACTAGTGCAAGGGGCGCATAGCTTCGGGGGGCATCATCTCAGGCAAGTCGGGCTGTTTTGAAACTTGCCGGAGGCAGCGGGGGAAAGGGGGAGGGGGAGGGATTCCAGAACCCTGTTACCGACGTTCCCCGCCTTGGAAAGAGGTTGGCGCGAAATTTCGGCGGAGGAGGAAGATGGGAAGATCAGTTTGCTAGTGCCCTTGACCCAGAGGCTTGGAAAAACAAGGGTCCTCTCTCCTGAGTGTTGGATGCTCCCTTTCCTCCCAAAATGATCCTCGCATTAAGGCCATCAAAAAAACAACAGTTTCTTTTTTGGGTGGGCCCCCAACCCCCCCTCCTTTTTTGGGTCCCACGGGTTTTCCCCCCCCAAAACTAACCTCACATTCGCTTGCCCAAATGGGGAGGGCAACAAACCAAATCCAACCCCAACCAGAGAAACAGGGCCCTGAAAAGAAATAAAGGTGCACGACTATCTGCGTCTCAAAACCGATGTTTTTTTTATGTTCCGGGCCCAATAGACTTCTGGGTATCCCAAAAAGGAGAATGGGCCCAGCTGTCGTCAGCATAAAGGTGTTGTCCTGCCCAGCAGCCAGGTCATATCTAGGGGACCTTCGCACAGGTGGAGGAGTCATTCAACAAAGCTCCGGGTTTCCCCCAGATAAAATGGACGTTTGATTTCACAAGATGAATCAGGCGACTCTGTGATGTTGTGGCCCCCAAATTCCCAGGGCACCGATTATTGCCGGGCTACTTCACATTCCCCTTCAAACGAAAAGGTCCCCCTTTAAAAAGGTTTTTTAAAAAGTAATTTTTTACTGCAATTTTTATTTTCTTTCCCAAAAGTTCATTTTGCTGGGTTTTGCGTGAGGGGACTGTAAAAAACAGCAAGGTTTTTGACAAAACCGTAAATTTCCCTTTACTCACTTTTTCTTAAGAAGTTTTCGCATTGTCAAGGTTTTGAGGTCATGTTGTGTAGATCAGCTATAATTAGGGGCCTTTTAACAAAAAGTGGCATTTCCCCTCACAAATTTTTTTTTATGGCTGAGAAAATCATATTTATAAATTTTTTTGGGGTCATGTTTCGTGAGATACAGCAATAATCAGGCCTTTGGAACGAATGGGGTTCTAAGTGGCATTTCTCCCTCACAAATTTTTAAGTCGAGAGTCTTTTTTAAATTTTTTTGGGGCATGCTGCTTTTAAATGCGCAATACTACAGGTCCTATTATAAAAAAAAAGTTGTTTCTAACAGCATTTGTTTTCCAAATTTTCCAAAGTGGCTCGGGCATGTTTTTAATTTTTGGGGCTTTTGCTTTGAAATGCAGTATACTACAGGTCCCATTTTAAAAAAATGTTTTTCTAACGACATTTGTTCTTCAAATTGTCCAAAGTGGGTCAAAGGGGCATGCTTTGAATTTTTGGGGGCATTTTCTTTGAATCAGCTATACTACAGGGCCTATTATAAAAAAAAATTGTTTCTAACAAAACATTTTTTCTTCACAATTTCAAGAGGGCTCAAGGGTGATGGGGCTGTCAGAAACAGGAAAAGGTAGACATGTTTTTTGGACCATATTGCAAAAATTTTTGTTTTTGCAAGATTTTAACTATATCAATCCCTGTATTTAGACAACCATTTAATACAATTAAAAAAAATGAAAAAAGACATGGGGGGGATTCCTCCTTTTAAAAAAGTGTTTTTTAGAATTAAAATCTAAAAAAATGCAGTACAAAAAAGTGGTAAAAAAATTCCCCTAATTGTAAAGGGAGGGTACAGGGAAAATTGACCAGATGTAGGTTTTTTGAGGACATGGAGATGGAGACGGACAGGAACAAAATAAGAGACAATTTCCTTCAGCACGTTGAGTAAAAAGAGAAAAAGAATGCCCCGAAAAAGGGCACCCGGGTGGAACAGGGAGCATTAAACCACCCGTTTTCCCAAATGAAACTAAATTGGTCCACCTTGGGGGGGCAAGCGTACCCCGGTCTTGAAATTTTTTACTGGGAAGGCTGGGGTTCTCACACTTCCGCACTCGTTTAGCACGCAGTTTTTTTGTGGTTCAGGCATTTTAACCGGTGTTAAAAGATGCGACGCAGCCTGGGCTCTCACCGCCCCCCTGTAACTCCCGGGCCCCGGGTCATGCTGTGGCACAGGGCAGGGATAGTCAAATTCCAGTTCAACTAAAATGGTGGTTGAAAGACTCCCTTTTTCCCCGGGACTTTTTTTTTGGGGTCAGACAGGTTTAAGGGTCAGCTGGGTCCAGGGCAGGGTTGTCAAAGTCCAGTTCAACAAAATGGTGGTTAAAGACTCCTTTTTCCGGCATTTGTTTTTAAGGGTTCTGCGGTCCCCGGCAGTTTTTCAATTCCAGTTCAACTAAAATGGTGGTTTTAAAAACTCCTTTTTCCGGCACTTTTTAATCTGGGGTCAGACAGGGTTTAAAGGTATACGCGGTCCAGGACAGTTTTAGCAAAAGCCGTTCAAAAAAAATGGTGGTTTAAAGATCCTTTTTTCCCGGGACTTTTTAATCGTGGGTCAGACAGGTTTAAGGGGCATGTGCGGTCCCCGGAAAGGGGTTTTTCAATGTCCATTCAACTAAAAAGGTGGTTGAAAGACTCCTTTTTCCGGCACTTTTTTAAAATTGGGGGGCAACAGGTTTTAAAGGTCATACGCGGGGCCAGGCAGTTTAAATCAAAGCCATTAACTAAAATGGTGGTTGAAAGACTCCCTTTTTTCCGGGTTTTTAATCTGTGGGCAACATTTAAGGGCATGCGCGGTCCCGGACAGGGTTTGTCAATGTCCAGTAAAATAAATGGTGGTTGAAAGACTCCTTTTTCCGGACTTTTTAATCTGGGGTCAGCAGGTTTAATGGTCAACTGGGGACATTCTAGTCAATGTCCTTTTAATAAAAAGGGGTTGAAAAATCCTTTTTCCGGGACTTTTTAATCTGTGGGTCAGACAGGTTTAAGGTCACTGCGGTCCGGAAGGGTTTGTCAATGTCCCCTTCAACTAAAAAGGTGGTTAAAATCCTTTTTCGGCACTTTTTTTTCTGGGGGTAGACGGTTTAAGGGGATCGCGGTCGGACAGGGTTTTTCAAAGTCCGTTCAAACCCAAAATGGTGGTTAAAGACTCTTTTTCCGCATTTTTATCTGGGCAGCGGTTTTTTTGGGTCATGCTGCGGTTTTGGACAGGGTTTCCAAAGCCAGTTTAATAAATTGGTTTAAAAAACTCTTTTGGCACTTTTTAATTTTGGGGGTTGCAGGTTTAAGGTCATCTGGGCAAGACAGGGATATAATGGGGTGGACTTTTTTTTTGGTTTTATGCCTAAGGTTGTCCCCCATGTAGCGGGTTTCCATTTGACTTTTGGCTTTAATTCCCGCTTTTGCCCGGTTTTGGGTTTTAAGAAAAAAAAAAGGGGGGTTTTTTGGTTTTGTCTGTGACTTTAAGGTCATCGCTCATAACGACTGCTCACTATAAAAACTTATGATGGTGGCATCGGACTATCCCCGAAAGTGATTGCCAGTTTTAATCGCTTAACACATTCATAACCATTAAGTTCATCGACTCTCCAAGCCATGCTCTAGGACTCTTTGGTTGTTAGCATTTTGGGGCCTCCACCAGCCAGCCAAAAATCCTCACATATATCTTTCATTGATCTACAGTCCCATAAAACCCTCCAACCCACTGGGTCTTACAGTTTGATGTTCGGGCTCAGTCTGGATCTCCTGCTAATGTCCATTTCAGCCCGGGGGGGCTTCCATTCATGAAGCTCCAGGGCTTGCACCTGTGCCTTTGGCCTCTTTGAGAGGGCAGTCGGAGCACGTTTCCACTCGTGGCCCCAAAAATGGCTCCCTCTCTGGACAGTGGCAGGCAGGGCCCTGCGATAAACTTGGTTCCAAGCAAACCGGGGAAACGCAATCCTTCTGCAACACCATCTCTCTGAAAGTGGACCCCCCTTCTTTGATGGTATCGGCCTCCCGGCCACGGGACATCCCTCTGCCCCAATGTCCCCTGAGGCATCCGCACCCTCACTTGTTTCCCTTTGGCTTTCCGTCTTTCTGCTTGGACTCTGCACCCAACCTCAAGGCTGTTTGGATTGTGGAAAAATCCCATGCCAGACCCGTGATCGTTAATCAGGTTTTAGTTCCTCTCTGTGCTTCAAATGGGCCTGGGGTGTGTTTTTCCCCCCCAATTTTGGGCGTACTGCTTTTTTGTTGTGTAAATGTAATGGGCTTTAGGTCCTCCATGGGAAAAAGAAGAAAAAGTCAGCCCCACCAAATTCCTTTCAGACAAAAACAGTCTCTGTATGGGGTTTTTCCCCACTGTCTCCCGGAAAACTTCCGGTGCATGGGCGCCTTTCCCCCACAGGAACGTCTGTATACGGGTGTGTCTCTTCAAAACACGCTTCAGAAGCACATTTGCTTTCACAGAGCTAAATTTCAGCAGTCCTATGCAAACTGCATTTTTTCTGCTCCACTTTGTGCTCAGTCAGTTAGTGGCAATCCTTGCCCATTAATGCCAATAATGCCCACGGCATCCTCCACCATATGTGACGCCTCACTTACGTCCGGACGCCATCTTGAACCGTCCTGGGGGGTATGTAGCTCTCAGAACGCCGTCTTTGGTAAACGGATAATGGCACTCCAACACAGGCTTCAGTTGAATCTGGCCTCAGCCAGTTTTATTCAGGCACAGTAAACATATACTGAAAACAAAACAAATAAAATCCTCGGCCGTCTGGCCACTAACTATACAAATGTAGAGACCCTCTCTAACAGTGGCCTCGGCCTATCTCCGAGCACCATCAACACTTTACCCACGCTGGGGTCAGGCTTCTTTCCAAGCCTCCGGGGGGAACCAGAGCCTCCCTCCAGCTCCGCCACTGCTCGACTCTCAGGCAGCAGAACACGCCCCCAGTACACCTGAAGTAGGAGGCTTTTCATAGGTCTTCAGAGAGCTACACAATATCTGGGCTGGAACCCAGGGACCTGGAATGCGGGGACAGCCACCCACCCAACACTATAGCTGTCCCAAAAGAGCCACCCCATACATAGCTGCCTTGCAGCTATTCTAGCCGCTACTGTATGTGTCAGTGATTATAATCACTGACACAATATAGGTGGCTCTTCCCCACCGAGTCCAGGTCCTCGGTGGCGCATCTGCAGAAGGTCTCTAACTGTAGACCCTCTAGTGGCAGTCTCACGCAACTACCAGTGGTCACACGGTCGCAATATATATATATATATATATATATATATATATAATTAATATATATATATATATATATATATATATATATATAAAATATAGAAAATAGCAGCACTCCAAAAAACCACACGAAAGATTAGAAGAAGGGTGCCAGCAGCAAAAGCCTCCGATACAAGAAGCTCCAAAACACAGAGTAAAAAAAGTCCACGGCACTCCAAAATGTATTCAAGCAATAAGGTCGTTTATTCCTCCATGCTCAAAAGAGCGAACGTTTCATGCTTGACAAAGGCTCTGTGAGGGAGCTGAAACGTCGCTCTTTTGAGCATGGAGGAATAAACGACCTTATTGCTTGAATACATTTTGGAGTGCCGTGGACTTTTTTTTACTCTATGTATATATATATATATATATATAAATATATATTATATATATATATATATATATATATATATATATAAATATATATATATATGTATATAATGTTTCACTTTCTTACATAATTATTGATATGTCTATTATTTTATTCATTTTACTCACTGTCCAAATTTAAACTTTAAAACCATAGGAATAAGACTTCTTTTCTTCCATTGCTGCACATCTGTATGGCTGTGTGCTTCTCCTGGCTCTGCTGAAGCATTCTCACCATGGAGATGCGTCTTCTCACTGGTACGTTGACGTGCCCGCTCCTATGACGCGTCTGGGTTGGGTTACGTGGCGCACCGGTAGGACATCTTTCCATGCCGTCTGTATGCTCTGCAGGTATGCAGTGGGAGATGCCGATGGTCCATTAAGGGTGTGGCCCTAATTTTAATTATATGGATATGTATATAAGGACCATTTGCAATAGAATGGTTGTGTTCTCCTGAAGAAGCCACCAGCATGAAATGGAGGGAAACCTCCTCCCTTATACTGATTGGATAAATATTACCCTGCTACTTTGATTACTTATTTATGATTATGTTTATATGTTTAAATAATTTATTTATATGAAATTATATGTGCTATGTGCACTTGCATTTTGAGAGAGTTATGTGTTGATTTATACATATATACAGATATCCATAACGCCTTTAATGCACTAGCTTGTTTGCACGTTATTGCCAGAAACACAACTTCTCCCACCTAAAACAAATCCGCATATAGCTAGATCACTAAAAAAATTAAATTCAAAAGGCTTATGGAAGGAGAGCTTAATTCTCTAGCGCCCTTTATTGGATGCTGTTTAACCATTTAGACACCGCAGCGTCTTGATAAGTGTGAAAATGTGCTACTCTTTCCAATTCAAACCCCCAGTGACGAGATCTTGGAGTGCCAAGCAGCAACCATGGCAGCTGGTAGCCTAATGAAGGCTTCCATAGCCACCATGGTAGTGCTTCTTTCACTTCCTGCCTCAGGCAAGAAGTAATATAAAGAAACAAGAAGAAAGAGACAAGCATAGTGCAGGGAAGGTAGAAATCCAATATGGAGATTGGGAGTTTGGACAAGTCCTCAAAAATTAGCAGCATCACTTTGTAATATAATATAAATAATTTTTTACCTAAAAAAACAATGAGTTTTGTGCTAAGAAACAGTTCCTTAGAAAATGAACACGAGGAAGTGCTACCTAGCACAAAATGCGTAGTTTTTTTTAGCCAAATAAGTTATTTATATTATATTACGGGGTGACAACGCTAAGTTTTCATGGCCTCATTTACTATATCCATATAGGCGAGAAATAATAGAACTGCCTTCTTGGTACACCTTTCTGCACTATATAATGCAGGGTACATGCAGGTCAAGTAAAAGTTAAAAAAGAAATGCTTTAAATCTTTGGCAGGAAATAATAAAACGCTGATCATGGTGGCAATGGAAACTTTCATTAGGCTTCCAGCTGTCATGGTAATTGATCAACGCCCAGGTGATCTCGCTGCAGGTGTGTCGATCAGAGGTAAAAATGGTGTGCCATTTTTCATTCATGTAGACAGCACAACTGCAATTGCCACAGTGTTTACATGTTTAAACAGCATGGATCAGAGCCAGCTCTGTTCCCTGCTGTTAGCTGTTACCAGTATGTCCAATGTCGTTAAGGTGTTACAGAAGTTGTCCATGATTTAAAAAAAAAAAAAAAAAAAAAAAATACATATGGCTGCTGCAGTTGGAATAAGCAGTCGGCTGCGGTGGTCGTTTGTTTTTACCTGACGTTATCTTTCAGAGCTGTTCACTTCCGAAGGGTTGTGGGATAGTGAAACAGTCTCATTGTGTTCACTCAGTAAAATAATATGTATAGTTTATGATTGTAAAGTATCCTGTTGCAGTCTGCTGTTTGGCCACAAGATGCCACTGTTTCTGGAATCTGGTTTATGCAAAATAAAGACCGAGACATGTGACAGACATGAGGCAGCAGCCATCTTGGACAGAGTGAAGGACACAGAGAGATCAGGAGAGGCCAGACGCTAAGCGATGATCGACTCAGCTCTCCTGATGGTTAGTTTCTGAATTGCGAGCAGCTCCTGAGAGAGAGAGGAGTTTGGCTGTCTGAATTGATGCTGTTGGCAAGGAAAGCATCGTGAAGGAAGGAACACTCTGCGGGATCAATGGACTGAGAGGAGCGACTACATCTGGGATATCGGCTCCAACAGAAGGGACCCTCCCCTCAGAGCAGTAACTGCCGGTCACCACGAGGTACACCCGGGTCAACGCGGGCACGCCAACTAATCCAGAACTGTTTACAGACCTGTAGTTAGCCTAGTTAGGGCAGGCTTGGTTTCAGGCCAAAAGTGTCTAGCCAAGTACGCCTCCTGATTTGTACATTGAAGGGGGTTGTCATAGCACTGTTATTGATTGCAATCTGTTCGCATATAAAAAAATCCATGTTATATGTACTTATTTTCTGGGTAGTGCTAGTTGAGTTGTAAGCAACTGTGCTACAACACAAGCGTGCCTTTGAACGGCACCACATGCAATTCTTCCTGTCCTTGGTACGGTATTAAAAGGTAGAGGGTGTTCAGCCTTTCTGAACCCCATGGGTAGGTAAACTTATCATGCACCCCGAGGATAATTTTGGCGGGCGTGTGTAACAGGGGTCTCGGTCAAAAACTTTTTACACGTTTTGGGGGAATTGTGTAACAACTTTCCTGAAAAATTCAGAAAAACTATACTGTTGTTGAATGGTTTTTTGGGAGTCTTTTCCTTTGCCCGTGATTCGTGTTTTGGAAGCCTACCTCGGTACTTTTTTTGGGTAATGTCAGGAAAATTTTGTGCCCAACCATGGCCATGTTGGCTCTGAGCTGTGGCTGGAAAGCCAGTGTAAAAAAAAGACCGGGTTTGAAAACCATGCAAGCGCTGGAACGGCATAAGTACCTGTTTTTTTTTATTCCCAGCGCGCTAAAATGTTTGAATAAAGACTGGGAAAAAAACCCTTTTTGGGTTAAAATGGCTGTCCTAAATGGGGTTAATGAAAAGTTGTTCTTTACTTATTTTTGAACAATGCTGATGATTGCATTGTTTTCGGTGAAAGGTTGTGATGAATTCATCCCAGTGGTGGGGAAAGGGGGAAAACTATAGAGGCATAAACCCTTTCCCTTTAAAAGTGATTGTCCAGCTTATAGATTGCATTATGTACTTGTATGCAGGAAAGGATGAATAAACTTACAACATACAAGACAGTTAACACTTATCACTTAAGATAGATGCAATGATTTCATCTATTCTGATATTAACAAAGAACAATATTGGAAAGGTCAATGTAAAAGAAAGACACACAATAAAGAGTACTGTATTATTTTGCCTTGCACATGGTCTTACATCAAGTCACAGTAAAAGAAATGTACCTCACAGTTAAAGGGGTTGTCCAGGTTAAAATTCTATTTCAACTGGTGCTGCTGTTAAAAAAAAAAAAAAGGGATTCTTATCTCCCACTTCTGTTCCAGCGCTGTTGCGGCGGGTGTTCAGTTGTTTTCCTGGTCGGCACGGTGGGTAAATGTACTCTGCACCGGTCACGTGTCTTTCCTGAAAATCACTATTGGGCCTTTTATTACAAATGCTGGTTCGGGAAAAAATATTGTAAATTTTTGAAACCCCATACTTTTAGGCATATTTTCTGGCTGTCATGGGTGTGCACGAGGAGTAGCACTGTGTTTGGGGCCCTTTATTTTCATTGTAAATGGTATTCTTCACCTGGTTTCAGCTCTTCAGTTTCCCGGTCTCAAAATTTTTTATTAAAATATTCGTTATCACTTTTCCCCAAAACCCTACCACTACAAAAACACAGCCACTGGCATTGGCCAAAACATATTATCAGCAACTAGAAGAGAGAATATAATTGATAAGGAACTATTGAGAATGCTGCAAGAGTTATTGCCAAGTAGAGGTGAGACTTCAATTAAGCAGATGAATAAATTAAAATTTTTTGGGTTTGGTGCGGATCTCCTTAGGGAGGAGGGCCTTTTATAGGCGGTTGTGGAGATTTGAAAAATTCCCTTTTCCCACCCCACGAAGTGTCTGCATAAAAAAGGCATTAAGGAAAGGAGCTGAGAAGATCAAGCCCCCGCTTTTGGGGATGTAAAAAATTCCTAAATTTTTGCTTTTGCCCCACTGGGTTTTTTGGGAAAAGAAAAGGGATTTTAGCCAAGCCAGCATCACCCATCTGTATACTAGCCATTTCGGGATGTTTGCCCCCCCATCATTTCAGGCAGAGCGATGCCCGGGTTTGGGGAGGGGAAGCAATGAGTGGCTCAAAAAGGGAAAATTCTTCCTTAGAAAAGAGCGCCTATATAGGCGTATGGGTTCGAATTGCCTTTTTCACTCACGAAAAATTGATATACAGGATTTTTGGGAAAAAAAAGGAGCTGAGAAGCTTTAAGTGCGCTCTGTTGGATTAACCCAAAACCCTCCAAATTTTCTTTTGACCACTGGGTTTTGGGGAAAACAAAAGGGGGTATTTTGCCCCGTCAGCAAGACTACCGGAGCTGGGAACACCGCAAAACTTTAGTAGGAAGCTCTGATAAACCCCCTTTGGGCTGGAGGGAAGTTAACTAGGGGAGGTTTTAAAAAGGTTTTCCCTTAAAGGGGGTTTTTTTTCGCAACAAACATCTTTCTGTAATGGTGGGGGGGTAAAAATAAGCACTTTTGCTTTTGGTTGGCCTGGTGGGGGCATGCCCTGTGGGTGTGATTTTGGGGGATGCCCCCTCTATGCCCCATTCCCCGCTTTAAATGTGTGACACTGGTGCCTAAGCTTGGTTGGTGCTGTCAGTCGGGGTTGTGTTATCTTTTTTCTTCCTCTCATTCCCCCCCAGCTGGGTAGGGTTTCCCATTGGGTTTTTTTCCCGTGAAAGTCTATGTGAAGGATTGGGAATTTGTCTTTTTTAGCGGGCCCGGATTTTAAAATTCATTTAACAAACCCCTTTTTCAATCTGTTTCCCCCAACCCCTTTAAAAACTTTCCTTTTTTCCCCTCTGCTCCCCCACCCATATAAAACCATTTCCCTTATACACTTGCTTCCCACCACCCATTATAACAAACCTTATACATCTGCTCTCCCCACCGGGTATAACACACATATTTTACACTCTGCTCCCAAACATCGTGTATACAACACACCTCTTTTCATTGTTCACATAGAATGATGATAATGACTGAGGTGGGAGCAGTTTGTTAGATCAGTACAGTATGCTTTTAAGGTTGGTGCTTTTTTTTCTTTTTCTCTTTGTATTATGGAGGTCTGTTGACCCAAATGAGAAGTCTGAATTGGACTCAAATGAGAGGTAAAATATAGAGTAGGACCACCGCCCTTGAGGATTCCGTGGTAAGCTGCGCGGTGGCTTAAACATTTTTTGATCAAAAAATGTGAACTAAGAATCTCAAAGTGTTTTTCATGTATTGCAGATAGCATAAAATGCTTCTTTAGAGGTTTCCATGTCTTGGGGTGTGATGATGTCACCACTTCTTAGTGAGTGAAGACACACCTACTGGGAGGAGAGACTTCCCCCTGGATTTTAAACTCTAAAACAGAGAGAAAACACAAGATGCCTGCAAAAACCTGTAGTGAGAGAATCCTTTTAACATACAAAAATTAATTGGTTCCGGGACAACCATTGTATGTTGCAACCATGACTCTAAATAAAACTGGTCATTGGTTCCAAAACCCCAAAATGTCATCAACATAATGCAAAATAAAGAGTAAGAACATTTATGCAAATACCTTAATACACGATATAGCAAAGTCTCTCATATAACATCAGCTGCTGGAAGATGAAAAATCACTTTCTATTTCGAGGAACTGGAGCTCTCTTGGGTTCATATACTCTTTACTATGCAGTAGTACCAGAAAATGAAAGGGGCCACAATAGTGCATAAGAGAGCTATCCTTGTGCATAAGCTACAAAAAAAACGGGCAACTCATTATTGAAATCCATAAGGTAAATAACAAGCAATTACCACCAACAGCTTTATAGAAAAATCAATTTTATCACCAAATAATACAAACAATAACAGTGAAACATAAAAACTAACAAAAAAATAAGATATTACACAATAACACCAACAGAAAAAGGCTTCTACTCTCCACCATCTATGAGTAATAAGCTGAAGAAAAATACTTTTTGGCAAAGAATAGTTCAAGCATTTATGAAACTGATGCGTATAAAACATATTAGCCAACAGCCACCACGTGTACTCGTTGTGGAGAGGAGCCAAACCCTGACGCAGGTTTCGCTCAAACGCTTCCTCAAGGGGGAAGCATTTTTTTTTTTTATCCTGGTGCATGTAAAGAGCAGAACAGATTATGTTGTACCAAACTATACTGTAGAGAGGCGCTAGTAGACCACCAATCAGTGCACTTCACTAATACAGTTGTGTTCAAAATAATAGCAGTGTGTTCATGTGTCTAAGCACTAAAATCTTTATAATAGTTTTTTTTTCCATGTTGGGAACATTGCACACTGTTTTCTAAATCAAAACATTGATGTGAATATCTTTAAAGTGTTAAAATTGTTCTGAAAATAACCAAAAATGAACATTGGTCTGTTCCAAAAAATAGCAGCGATGAATTTGTCTTTACAAACTCAAGATATGTACTCTTCTTTTTAGGATTTAGCATTCCTGCAAATCAGTTACCTAATATTTAGTTGTATAACCACAGATTTTTAGAACTGCTTCACATTTATGTTGCATAGAGTCAACCAACTTCTGGCACCTGTCACCTGTTATTCCAGCCTAGGACGCTTTGCCTACACCCCACAATTTATCTGCATTTGTTGGCTTTGCTTCAGAAACGGCATTTTTGATGTCACCCCACAAGTGTTCTATCGGATTTAGGTCCGGGGATTGGGCGGCCACTCCATAACCTTAATTTTGTTGGACTGGCACCAAGATTTTGATCATTTACTGGTGTACCTAGGGTCGTTGTCTTGTTGAAACACCCATTTCAAGGGCATTTCCTCCTCTGCGTAAGGCAACATGACCTCTTCAAGTATTTTGATATATGCAAACTGGTCCATGATCCCTGGTATGCGGTAAATAGGCCCGGCACCATAGTGAGAGAAATATGCCCATATCATGATGCTTGCACCACCATGCTTCACTGTCTTCAGAGTGTACTGTGGTTTGAATTCAGAGTTTGGGGTTCATCTGACGAACTTTCTGCAGCCCTTGGATTCAAAAAGAACCATTTTACTGTCATCAGTCCACAAAATGTTTCTCGACTTCTCGTTTGGCTGGTTGATGTGTTCTTTGGCAAATTGTATTCGCTTCCACACATGTCTTTTTTATAACAGTGGAACTTTTCGGGGACCTCTTGCTGATAGATTAGCTTGTCACAGTACTCACAGGTAACTTGAGTCTGTCTGATCATCCTGGAGCTGATGACTGGCTAAGCCTCTGCCATCCAGGCTATTGTTCCATCCATTCGAATAGTCGTCTTCCGTTTTCTTCCATGTCTCTCTGGTTTTGCTTTCCATTTTAAAGAATTGGAGATCATTTTAACTGAACAGCTGATCATTGTCTGAACTTCATATAAGTTTTACCCTCTCCAATCAGCTTTTTAATCAAAGTACGTTGTTCTTCTGAATAATGTCTCTATCGACCCATATTTCTAAGGCTTTCAAGGAGATATGCATGTACAATATTTGCTGGCTTCACCTTTATACAAGGACTACCTGATTCCCACCTGTTTCTTCACAGAATGATTGACCTCACTCATTGAACTCCACACTGCTATTATTTTGAACACATCCCCTTCCATATAATTATTCAAACAGACAAACTGAAAAACATGCGACCATGAATGCCGAGTCTGTTGGCTCTAAGAATCTGCTGCACCAACTGGTAAATTGTTTGACCGGCGGTAATAGAATTTAATATTGGTAATAGAATTCATATTGGATATTCCAGTCAATCACATGTGCTATAGATTGGAGCTTGACAAAGGGGACGGACCCCGAAAGGTCGTTCAGCCAGTTCACATTCTCCTACCATCTGAGAGGACTGTGTGTGTGCCGCTTGTCCAATATGGATTTTATTACTCCTATTTGAGGTGCCACAGTAGAAATGCTGCTTCCAAACCGAGCCGTGTAGCCGGGATGATCTGAACTGAGAGTTCTGCATGAACCATCAAAACCGCAATTTAATAAAATTTGAAATGTCAATCTATGTGATGTTACCAATGGGACTGTTATTATAAGTTCGTGGACAATTAAAAAAGTGTTTGCTATTTTATAGAAGATTGTTATTTTTTACCCACCTGTTCAGTTTAAAGTCTGTTGCATGAGAATGGGACCTCGCATTGTGGGTGTTGCACTGCGGTAATCTATATAAGGTGCGCTTTTTTGAGTATAGATTGGAGGTGCCCATAACTTGTATGGTGAGTCTGGTTTAAAGATACAGGACGACATGCATGAAATTTGGCGTTTACACACCAAATTTCATGCGATTAAAGAAGGCATAGAATGCGCCAGATTTATGAACCCGCTCTACAGTGGGATCTCCCACATTTTCCATAACCAGATAAGGTAAAACAGACAGCTCCCATACTATCACGATGGGAAGGTACATGGTGTCCATGGTTCCTTTCAACTCTAAAAATAGAGCCCACAGCCGCTCCAGAAGTGGACCCTCACACTGGGCTATTGCCAGAACCTTTGGTGCATTGGGTATTAGGGTAAAAGCGACATAGGGTTAGTGTCAGCCTTGGTGTGACGAAAACCACCACTTGCTAACACCAAGCCCGAGCGATAGTAATGTAGAGGCATAGTCCAAAGGGGAAACTTGTATAAAATAAAAACATTACATAAACCATGACAGTACTAAACTCCACCTCCTGCACCCCCTGAAGATCATGCCTGTGGCTGATCTTTTGGAGGTGCATGGTATGGAGTTCAAGCTGCATAATACGATTCTGGGGGGTACATACTACAGCTGCTGCATAATCTCCAGGCGGATGATCCTCTTCCCCGCCAAGAAGATTGTAAATTGTGCTCTATATGCCTCTCACCCCTCCTCCACCATTATGTTATGCATCCTTGTGCCAACACAAAATAAAACACCCATCTATCACCTCACAGTCTCACCTCAACATATCACTTCATAACCTCCCCACCTATCACCCCATGTGCAGTTTGTACAGAGGTGAGCACAGATAGGGAAGTTATGGAAAATTTTGAATTCTAAGATGTTTGTGTGGTAAATTTTGCAGGGACGAGCCGTGGCCTGGAGAAGTCATCACCTGGACAGGATAGAGAAGGGAAAGCAAACAACTCCAGTCATAGAAGCTGTTTCTGGTGAGTCCCTAGATGTAATTGCATTGTAATCATTTGTCTGCAGAGCCTGTGTACACTGGTACCTACCACTAAATGGGCACTGTATGGAGGTAATATACACCTGCAGAGACTCTGTACACTGGTAGCTCCTAATGCCGTATGGAGTAATATACACCTGCAGGATGGTACACTGGTACTGCCACTATATGGTCACTGTATGGAGGTAATATACACCTGCAGAGACTATGTACACTGGTAGCTGCCACTATATGGTCACTGTATGGAGGTAATATACACCTGCAGGGACTGTGTACACTGGTAGCTGCCACTATATGGTCACTGTATGGAGGTAATATAAACCTGCAGAGACCTGTACACTGTAGCGCCTATAGGTCACTGTATGGAGGTAATATAAACCTGCAGAGTCTGTGTACACTGGTAGCTGCCACGATATGGTCACTGTATGGAGGTAATATACACCTGCAGGGACTGTGTACACTGGTAGCTGCCACTATATGGTCACTGTATGGAGGTAATATAAACCTGCAGAGCTGTTAACTGGAATGCCATATATAGTACTGTTGAGGTAATATAAGCCTAAAAGCCTGTGTGCACTGGTGTCTACCACTAAATGGTGACTGTATGGAGGTAATATACAGTCTTCAGAGCATGTGTACACTGGTGTCTACCACTACATGGTCACTGCATGGTGGAAAAATTGGTAGTACTGTAATGGTTTAGGTTCAGGCACAATTTGGCGCTATCTCTCAGCTCTTTTGGATGCTGAATAGTCTATACAACATCTAGGGAAGCCGAATGATGCCAAACCCCTCAATTTAGTTTTTCTTTCAGAGGGGGGCCCACTTTGGGTTTTTGTAGTGGGGGGGGAAATCTTTTAAAAAAGGGGATGGGGCCCTTTGATTAAAAAGAGGGGAGTTGCCCTATGCAAATTTTGATCGACTTTGTTTATGCTTACCAAAACCCTTGGAAAATCTCCCTGAGGGGTTTTTCCAAAATTTGGGGAAAAATTATGCCCAAAAGGGCCCACCATTGTATTCACGTCCCCTTTTTCCAAATCCCCCCCCCAAAACCCCTTTGGTCATTGTTTCCCACCCAACTCTGACCCTTCCAATAACTGCCTACCCCATCTGCCCCTTTCCCAAATTTACCCCTTGCCCCCTATATAAAACCCCTCCCAGCCCGGGTCTCCTACCTATAAGTCATAGTTGTAACTGCATGCCCCAACTTTTTATGTCTGCAGGGGGAGCCTGTGTAAAAACTAGTTTTAAACCCCCATATGGTCACTGAAATTGGTGGGGAAATATTACCTGAAGCGGGAATACAGGATTTCTCATGCTTCACTGGTCATGAAACCCTGCTAGGAAATGCTCTGTAAACCTGGGGTGTTTTGAGGGAGAGGGGGGAGGGTGAGTTTGTGACTATCTCCTATTGTGATGGGGGACCCCTTTGTTTTTTTTTTTCTCCCCCGGGACCTGGGGTCCCCCTTACCTTTTTCACCAGGGTCCCCCAACGATTTTTTTTTTCCGGGACCCGGGGAGGGGTAACTTTTTTAAAGCAGGGCCCCCCAACAGTTTTTTTGGCCGGAAACCGGGGATTCCCTTAGCTTTTTTTGGCCCGGGGGTCCCCAAAGTTTTTCTGCGGGGAAACCCAGGCGCTTAGCATTTTGGGTAGACCCCCAAACGTTTTTTTTTTGGGGGGGTTTTTGGGGTCCCTTAGCATTTTTTGCGGGGAAAACCCAAAGGGCTTTTTTGCCAGGACCTGGAGGGCTTAGTATTTTTTGGCCAGGACCTGGAGGGCTTAGTACTTTTATCAGGGTCCCCAATGTTTTTTTTCTGCCAGGACCCGGGGGTTTTTTTGGGTTAGAAATTTTTAAACAGGGCCCCAATGGTTTTTTTCTACCGGGACCTGTGGTATTAGCATTTTTGAATCCCCTCTCAATGCCCCTAATTTAAACCCAAAGGGGGCCGAAAATAGTCATGAGGGAACACCTCTGACTACTTCCAGGAAGAAAAAAGGGCCCAGCTGCCCAAAACCCACCCCATTACTCCAAACTTAACAGTGTTCCCACAGGGACTTTATAAAAAGCTAAAAAATTGATCAAGAAGTTTCCCAAAATCAGGCCCAAAGGGGCCCGGGTTTTGGGGGTCACCCCCAGCAGATCCCGGGCCGGGCTTGTGCTTTTTCATGCTCCCAGCCCCAACAAAGAAGGAACCCCGGGGGGCCCCCTTTTAAATTTTTTGGTATTGGGCTTGACAGAGAATTTAACTGGGGTTGGGTAAAAAATTTTCTCTAAAACCCTGGTCTGATTACCCCTATTTTCTTCCGGAACCCGGTTCTTCTTAAAAAAAATCAATGCCCTCCGGCCCAAATTCCCTTGGAGGGCCCCCTTTTTGGGCCCAAACCCAATGGATGTTAGAATCCTTGTTTTAAAACAAAAAATACCCCAAAAAGGGTGGAGTTGCAGCATGTGGGGGACACACCTGGAAAAACCTAAACCTCCCAACAAAACCAATAACACACCCTCTTTACAGTTCATACTCACCCAAAACACAAATTTTAAAATTTGGGGGAAGCCCTTATATTCAGGGAATGGGAATTTCCCTTTGGGGCCCAAGATGTGCGCCCCCAATATCCCAAATCTCTTTATGGCGGCACTGACGAAGGGGGGGCTTTATTATCCACGCCCCCCACCAAACCCATGATTTTACCCCCGTTAAATCGATGATTAAATTTTTCATCTGGCTGGGGGCGAGGGGCCCTAATTCTTTTCCCAAAAATGACTTCAATAACTTCCACCCCCCCCATCAACCTAAACCCCTTCCCCTATTCGAGAGCAAAATCCACTTTCTGGTTTTACAATACCATCAAAGCCCATTGGCTACTAAATCGTTGTCCCCAAAACCCCACAGACGGGAAAGGCCTCCCTCAGGAATGACAGCTTCCCCCCCAAAACTCAAAAGAAACCCCATTTTTTTCCCCCAGGCTTAGGGTTTACAATCGTATTTGCTCCAACAAGACGGGGACCCTGGACAAACCCTCCTGGATCTGAGGAAAAAATTTTCAAAAAATTTGGGATACAGGCCAAAAGGGGACGGACAATCAAATCGCAAAGGGGGCCCGCCATCAAAAGGACAGTCTGCTAAATTAAAAAAGGGACCCAGAAGGATGAAGATTTCCCCCTTAGTTGAAACCCTTTCAACCCCCCAGCGGGGGGGGGCCCCTACAAAAGTTTGAAAAAGGAACTTCAAACCTGGGTACATAAGGAAAATAGATCAAAAAACATATTTCCAGTCCCCCCTCCCCTTTTCCTTTGGGGGAAACCCAAAAAACCCTGGGGCGTATTTTTTCCCGGAGCGCCCTAAAAGGCCCCCAAAATGAAAATGGAAAACCTCACCCTCCCTTGCAGAACGGGTTTTGAAAAGGGCCGGGAAAAAACATCCCCACCCCCTTGAAGTGTTCCTGCCCCACAGTCACAAGCAGGGTGCAAGAACGGGGGGGACTTTTCCCCTCCCGGGGTTAGAAATTTTGGTTTGAAATCGGGTTATGTGAAAGAAATTTGCCCCATACGGGCCCTTTTTAAGGGGGGGGGGAAAACGGGGGCAGGGGACTCAGCCAGCGTATAAACCCTAAATAGATTCCTTTTAATAACAGCAAAAACCTGATCTTCCAGGGGCCCAAAACCCACTTTTTCCAGAGATGACCTTTGTATTAAAAGATCTGAAAATTATGGTTTTAATGGGACATTTTTAAGACGCAAAAAAGGGGAGAAAAGGAGGGGGAAATTTTAAATTAAGAAAAAATTTCAGACTCTGCAAAATGGGCCCAAATATTTATGCCAGCCTTTTTGTCCCAACTTTTTTTGGCGAACAGTGATGGTCACAAATCACGGCCCGATGGCTGCTAGATAAGACCGGCAGGAATACTGACCCCCTCTGTCAAAGGCCCCCAAAAAAAAGTTTCCCGTTAAATTGACTGCCTTTTAATGCTGGAAAAAGGGCTTTTGCTTTTTTGAAAATTTTTTATTGTTAAGAATTCAAGGGTTCTTTGAAGGGGGCCAGGCTTTTTTGTATTTAAAAAGTCTGGGGAAATTTTTTAAAATTTTTTGTTTTAACCTCAAAGTCTGAAAAAGGGGGGCTAGTTCTCCCGGGAAAATTACCATCAAATATACCCCCGTTAGCCCCCTTTAAAAGGGGATCGCCTCCTTTATTTTTCATCTTCTACTAATTTTTAAAACAGGACGTCCTGATATTTGGGCGTTTTCTCGCAAGTCCCAGGTAGATTTCCCCTGTGTCTCTTATCTGTAAAGAGCGTAAGAATTTTCCCCCCACTCTCTGACTCCCCTTCGCCACTGCGCCCGCCCCCCTCTGGGGCCCGCCCCACTGTCACTGTCTCCCCCTTTTTGAACCCCCCGTCATGCTTAAGGAGATATAAGACCCCCGTAAAGGAAAAAGGTTTGGTAGATGGGGCGTCCGCAGTAGGTAGCTATATGGGGGCATCCAGAAGGTAGGTAAAAAGATAGGCATTGCCCGGAGGGGAGGGGGAGAAAAAGGGGGCCCCCAATAGGGTAGGTAAGTTTGACAGGAAACCCTCCGGTAAGTAGGTAGGGGCCTCCAGTAGGTAGGGAGGGGCCCTAGTAGGTATTTAGAGTTCCCCCAGTAAGTAGGTAGGAACATAGGGACCCAAGGGAAGGTAGGTAGGTAGATAGGGGCCCGTAGTAGGTAGGTAGATTAGGGCCCCCAATAGGTAGGTAGATAGGTACAGTAGGTAGTGGCCCCCAGTGAGTAGGTACATAGGGGGCCAAAAGTATTTTAGGTAAAGGGGATAGGGGCCCCCAGTAGATAGGAAGGGGTCCCCCCTCTCCATGTCCCCCGGTTTTGGGCCTTTACTTTTATCAAGCTGCCTGAAGAGCATTTTGTTTACTTTGGGTTTTTCGTCTGTACCCCCTTTTTTAAAGATTTCGCCGTTTTCTTTGTATATGTGTGTTTTGTGTTTTATATTTTTAAAATATATATATATATATAATATTTATTTATATTTTATATTTTATTTTGTGGGGAAACAGCTCCAAAAAAAGGGCCCCGGTCCTTCTTTTTGCAAATTCTGCAGGGGTTTTTTGGCATGGTTTTTTTAAACAAGGAAAAAAAAAAGCAGGGGGTTTCTTCAGCCAAAAAAAAAACATAAAAACACAGTCCTGATTTTTTCCGTCACAATACCCTTGTATTTTCGGTCTCTGTTTGACAACCACGGTTTTTTTCCGGCCCAGTTGGCCCCCTCTCAAATTTCCCGCTCACTCCACTGAGCAGTGTTTTACAGGAATGGAACCACACCCCCTTTCCCTGGCCTGCTGGGCCCCCCTTATAAAAGGGGTGGTAACCCCCGGGGCCAACCCCCAGTGTGGGAGCTCCTC
>JAODAL010049930.1:0-27805 GCA_025379985.1 Phyllomedusa bahiana | reverse complement strand
TTCAACCCAGCATCATTACATTGTAAGTGCTTGGTAGTATTTTTTAAAGTGCCATTTCTACTTTTTAGAGAATGTATGGTTTAAGGTGGATGATTTTTTTATTATTCGTTTTTTTTTTTATAGTGAAAAGTCAAAAAATTGTCTTGGTAGCAAAGGTTTTTTTTATTTTTTTGGCTGTCAGGAATTTTCCCTAAGCGGGGTCTGGTAGTGCTTGCAAATGCCTATAATTTAAAATTTAGTAAATCCACATTTTAAATTTTGTATGTACTAAAAAGTCTTTTTCCACTTTAAATGAGTCTTTATTAGGTGGTGGACTTCTGTTTAACTTTTAGCACAAATTTACACTCTTAAAATTGATTTTTACCCTCTGCATTTTTTCCCTTAATTTAACATCACGGTTTTGCTATTCTTGCTGTTGTTCCTCACCACTCTTTTTTTCTCCTTTTAAACTCTTATTTCTGCACAAATTCCCTTTCCCTGTAGCTCCGAGATGCCCCAAACTCTACCCATTACTTTTTAACGTGCTGAATCCTCCGTATGTCGTGTTTTTTTTAGGATAAAGGGGTAAGTGAAAAAGAAAGGAAATAAGAAAAATTACTTTTTTTTTTTTTTTTTTTTTAAAGTCCTCAAAAAAAGGACAAAATTTACAGGTAGTGTGCTAAAATTAAGGAGGAAACACATGCAACAAGCTATATTAATGGCACATAACAAAAACAATAAAACCCCGGCCTTTAAAAAAGTTTAAATTATTTTGAAAACTCAAGTTACATTGCAGGCCTTCATTACATGGCGGGGGGATGTGGACTTTTAATACAAGTGCGGGAGACGGAAACAATTTTGATAGCCACTTTTTTTCCCCACCACTATGAAAAAAAACCCTTTTCGCTGTGAAATTATTTAAAACTTTCACACTGCAATAAACTCACTTGCTGGTTTCCTTTTTTTAAAAGTTAATTTAAAAACAATTTAAACCTTTAAATTGTTTTTTTTAAAATCAGCTACTCGTAATTAAGGGCCATTTTTAAAAGGGCCCCTGCCTAAAATATGAACGCCTGGAAACGTTAAATAGGGTATCCCAAAACCAAAATACATTTTTTTAAAAATTTACAACTTTTAAAATTATCATATGAATTTATGATTTACAAACAACATTTGTAAGCGTGATCAGGACGCTTTTAAAAGTTTTCGAATAGAAAACCTTTTCGGGAAAAACCCATTGCTTCAAGATAAATGCAAGAAATGATCCATGCTCTAATAACTGCTATTGAATTTAACAAAAAGACTTCTATTGCCAAATTAGCACAGAATGAATTTGTCATACTTCTGCAATCTGTCATTATTAGGGTTCAAGACGTTTTTAAATGACTTTGACATAATCTCCATATATCCCCATTGGGCAAGGGGTTCAATTGGAAAATGAAAAGGTTCTGCTCGGGAAAAAATAATCTCAGGATCATATGTCCTAGGGGGAAAAACTTGGAGAATCATTGTTAGAAAAAGGGGCTTCGTAGATCATGACACAAAACAGCATGCAAGTCAATCGCTGCCTCTAGGGAAAGTAAGTTTTGGGCGGTTTTAAAAGAGGCAGGACTCGGGAAAAGGGTTTAATTTCTACCGCTGTAAAAAAGCTTTGGGTGGCCCCCCCACTTAGAAAGCTGTTCATTCTGGGCCCCATTTTAAAAAAAGGGAATGTAAGGACTAGAAGAGTACAAAGACGGCCACCAAACTTATAAGGAAAGGAGCATCTTATTAAAGAGGGGTTTATAGAATTAACTTATTTATCTGAGAAAAGACGGCTTCGGGGGGACATGTTTAATTTATTAAATTTTATAAATGGTCCTTAAAAAAAGTATGGGAAAAATTAATTACAGGTAAAAGCCCCTCAAAAGACAAAGGGACTTTCCCCTTCGCTAGAGAAAAAAGGTTTCAATCTCCAGAGGGAAGAGCGTTCTTCGTAAGAACTTAAAATCTGGGGGAATAGCCTCCCTGAGGAGGGGTTTCACGGCAGAGCTGGGAGAGTTTCAAGAAAGGCTTAGATACCTCCCTGGAACAAAAGAATATTAAGCTTTTGTAGCCATGTAAAATTTCTGGATTGGGGGTTTGGAGGCCGGGGGTCAAGATAGGTCTCCACGACAGTTTGGGTTCATGCTTGGGGGTTTAGGGCTTTCCCCATGTGAGGCTGGGGAAAAGCCCTTTGTCTCTCCCCCATCACCCCCTTTTTTCCCCCCCTTTTTTGAACTTGATGGCACATGTCTTCTTTCAACCGACTAACAAAATGTAACCAAATTTTAAATTGACCACCATTCAGAAATTGCGTCATTTTGGTAACCCATTTTTCATCGCCACCAACGGACTAAGACAAAAATATCCACTACTAAAAAAATAGGGGTTCCAATCTTTTTTGTAAAAAAAAAACCCAAAAATGCTTTTCGGATTAAAACCCTACAGCCATTTTTGGGGCCAAAAAATTATATATTAAAAGTCCCCCTTTTTTTCAGCAAAAGTTTTTGGGAAATTTTGAATTTTTTAGTTGTACACCCTGTACTATGACCTACAAAAGTTTTTTAAACATTTTGCGTTATTCCATACAATCCTGGAAATGCTACACCTTAAATGGGGTTTCCTTGACCTTTACTTTTATGTCCTAAAAATATATTCCATATACTTATAAAACCCAATAGTAAATTTTATGGATTAACGTACATTAGATGTTCATCATGGCCCTTCTGGTATTTTACCTGCAGTTTTGTATCAAAATCCTAGACAGCACCAAGGATTGAGTTTTTGCACTAGGGTACCAATACACACCTATCCCAAGCACATTCACAATAAATTTACTATACTTTGCTCCATTTTTTTCAGCAACTACATTCGTTGCCTGGGGGTTGAAAAAAAACCTTTTTGAGATACGTTTACCCTTTCAGTCTGCCATTTTTTATTAAAAAACAAGGAAAAAAAACTTATGAAAGGGTAAAACCCCACCCCACTAAAGATGCTATACCAATGTATGGATCCCCCAGACTCAAATCAAATTTAAAAGGGCTTATTTAGGTAAACACACCTAACCAAAGAAACCATGATATTCCTGAAACAAAGGGTAAAAAAAATTTTATTTTCAAAATTTTGAAAAGAAAATGCAGCTCATCCATTAAAGGGGTGGATCTCATGTGTTATAGACGGTTTTTGATGATTGTTTATACTTTTTATTCCCACTGAGCGACTGTGGACTCAAATGGCCTCAAATTTTTTTAAGTCATGGATAGCTTTTGTGAAGACATTGGACCTCATTTACCCAAAAATGTCTAATATAAAAATTCTTCATTTTCTCAGGTAAAACCAAACAGAGCTCATTTTCTTTTTTTCAACTCTCTGGAGAAATGAAAGCCCAAACTCGAAATAGTTTTCTATTAGGCAGTTTTTAAAAAATAAGGTCCCCAAAGGGCTTCACAAACTGATCTCCTGCCGAAAATTCAACAATAAGTTTTCCATTAGGGTATTTCTCTCAAACATTTCAAAATTAAGGGGTTTGACTTTTGTTAGTGAAATGGTGCTTTTTTTCCCATAAAGAAATTAGGGATCATGACACAAATAACCCAAAACAAAGCAATGTAAGCAGCATACTATGTTTCTCTACGGTAGGGGCAGATGAATTTTTTTGTAACACATAAAAGAATTTACTAATTTTGGACAGTACTGATAATTATAGTTACTAAGCCAACTTAAAATGGACCCAATATGTAATAACAATAAACGTTTTTTTTCCAGGCATTAAAAATAAGATTTACGTGGGGAACTTGGGAAATTTTAAAAATAAACATTTTCACCTTTCACATTACAAAAATTCTGTTTTATTTTTTTTTCTACTGCAACCCTAGTGTTCCCTAGTGTACAGCTCATCTCTAGGGGGTAGACCAGTACGAAGTCCTCAGTCCCCCGGGTCTCTACTCAAAACATCACCTCCCTATCAGGGTGTTACTGCAGTCCCCTTCCCCGCCAGTAATCTACACACTCACTGCTGAGCTAATATTTAAACCCAGGTGCTGTCTTTTTACTAATGTCCATGCCTTCTTTAGTAATTAGCAAATAGTGCAAATAACTATAAAAATAAAAAAAAACCCGTTTGGGTTTTCCCGCAGGAATTTGATCCTAGGAACCCTATTTGGAAAACAAAATGCTAACCATTTATATTGTAACTATATAGCCTTTACATAACAAACTTTTTTTGACTAGAGCAGCATACTGGAAAAAAAAACATAGTGATGTCAAGCCGCTGGCACAGTTAGCAGTTTAGACAAATCATACTCGCCCCTCTTTAAGCCACTGAAAAAAACTGAAGCAAGGCAAACAGGGCTGGGAAGCCTTCAGGGAAAAACCCTTTAAATCCCCATTTGGGGCAGGTCCCTGTGAGTTATTTGTCAAGCCCTTTATGATGGCAATATTGAATGGTTTCTACCCCCAAAAGAAATCGTCACATCTCAATGATCAAATCCTTCCCCGCGATTAACTTTAGAAAATCCATTTATGTCCAACTGGGGCCTTTTCTTTTTTGGCATTACCCAAAGGAAAAGTGATAGAGCTTTAAGTATCTTTTATCTTTTAAATCTTTACATATACAAAAAAATGGAAAAAATCTGTTCCAAACCTGACACAAATAAAATTTTTGGGCGTCTGGTATGAACATTTTTAAAAAAAGCCAAAATAATAAGTGGCTCATGTTACACATTGTCTATTTCTGCTACCAGAGCCCCTTAGGAATGGTGATAAATTAATTTTGGTTTTGATTAAAATTATTTTACAAGAAATACAGAAATTATTGGTTATATTTAACAAATTTGTGCTCTTAAATTTTTGGTATTTTTAGACTGTGCATAGAATAAAATGGTCCTTTGCTTGGAAATTTTTTCCAGTCAAAGAACAAAGGGGCCCCACAGATTTTTTCCCGACATGGGGTTCACTTCCCATGACTGTGCTGTATTGCCATTCACAACATTTCAGTAAGGGGGGGTAGGGGAAACCAGGTACATTGACAAAGGATTGGTTTGATAATATTTCACGAATCTTGATCATTGACGCACCCCCTGACATTCCCCCAACTTTAGGCTTTCCCTCTACAGTCATTAGGAAATAAAGGTACACTTTTTTTTTTCAACTCTATGATTTTTTACATATCAAAAAAATAAAAATTGGGGCTTAAAATAAGCAGATAGAACCCAAAAAACAATACACATGGAAATATTTGTCTCTATTTTTTTAAAAAAAAACTAGGTCAAAAAACAGAAGCAGCGGTTAAAAAAAAGTACATCATGAACCAAAACTTTTAAAAAAAAACCCTTTTAAAAGTCTGTTTTAGAAATGCTTGCCAGGAAATAACAATCGGAATATGTTTTTTGAAAAACAAAGTGGTGATACCCTTTGTTATTCTTCTTGTAATATATAATTAAACATGGCCAAAAGTAGAGGTTTTTTGAACAAAAATCCCTTTTAATTTTTGGAGCTCCACTTTTTACAAAGCAATACACTAAGTCCCCAAAGCAGTTTTTTTGGATGCAACCTTACTTGCTTACTAAAAATTTATGGTGGAAATCATTTTGGCTTAACTGTAACATAGCAGGGCCCGCACTGTAATCAGGGCCAGAGGGGTGGATGGGTCCGCTCCTGTCCAAGAACATTATGTATTTTTATAACAAAAAAATTTGGGTGGTGAAACAAATTGGGGACTTTCTGACATCTATCAAAACTTGTGGGCTCTCTAATAATAAAGGTATCCCCGACTTACGTTGTTCCGACTTGAGACTGTACCCTAATTTACAAACGGGGACTTATGAGGCATGGCTCAGTGAGCTACAATCACATACTGATTCACACCCCATAAAAACAGAACACTGTAAGCCCTTGGACATGCCTATTTCTGTCCCCGGGCCAAGGATGCCCCGCTTCCTCTTGAACCATGAAAACAAAGGGGTTTGTTCACAGCGTGTTGAGTGGGGTGTGAACATTCGCTTTTAGATACGTGTTTGGATCCATCCGTGGGGACCCCAAATGGACCCAAACACAATATTTACATTGCTTTTAACTTGAAACACGCATCGGCGTTCACAAGACCGATCGCCGTCTTCTCAATGCGTCTTTTGGATCCATTTTTGGACCAAATTCCAAGAATTTTGATTTTTCAATTTTTGGCCAAAATTATGCAGCAGGAGCCTTATTTTAAACTATAGGTGCGATCCTGCTGCATCCAACACATATCCATACGTATCTGCGTGTTGGATACGTGTTCGATACGTTTAGGTTCCAAACGACTTGGCATTTTTGGAAACGGATCCCAAAAACAGATCCAGGAAAGCAGGTGAATGGCCCTAAGGAAGACGGACGGCCAGCAGAAGCAGCAGTGGGGAAACCGACTTTTATGCTTTCTGTTTAAATTTTTTTTTTTATTAAGTCCATGCTCAAAGAAGTCAGACATTCGTAAAAAAATAAGAAGGCAAAACAAAGTATTAATTGTTGGTCTTTTCTTTTTGTTTTTGTTTTTTGCCCATCTTTTTTTTTTCCATCGCATTAAATGATTAATTTCATTATTTTCCCGGGATAAGGAAAAACATGTACCATTAAAAAAAATAATTATTTTTTTTTTAAGGTTTTGTTTTAAAAAAAACCAAAAATGTTTTAAACCCATGGAAAAATGTTTTTAAAAACAGATTTAGTTTAAAAGTTTTTTTTTAAATTTATTTAGTGAAACATCTTGTTTAAACCATGCACCACCCCTTTTGTAATTTTAGGGGCCAGACCACCGTTCAAATAGAATAGAGGAGTTAAAAATACTAAATAATACAACATTTGAAATTGTTACCCATAAAACTATGTAGGGCATTTCGAAAACTTTGGTGTTTTAAAAAAAAAAATTTCGTCAGGTGAAACATTGCACCAATTTTGGGCTATACACCTGTTCATACATCTATTGAATTTGGCAATTTAAGGCCAAAAATGCCGATGACGAATTCTAGATGCCCCCCCTTTAGTATTTTTTACACATTTACAAGCCCCTATAAAATGAAAACTTTCTTGTACCCCTTTTAAAAACCAAAAGTTTAAGACAATTTAAACTTTGCCATGTAAAAAGGGTTACCCCTAGAAAGCAAACCTCCCCCTTGCGTTTTTAAAAAAACCCACTGCCCCAATTAAACCAAAAAATTAAAATTTAAAGGCTTCTTTTTTTTAACCCCACAAAATCCCTGTGTTAGGAAAACTGTTTTTAAATTTTAATTTTTCTAATCCAAAAAACTGCTGAAAATGGGAAAAAAATGATTTTTAATGCGGGGAAGAAAAAGGGGAACAATCCTGCAATTTTAAAGGAAAATACTTCAAGGTTTTTTTCTGGAACCGATTTTTAATAGCCTATGTTTAAAATTTGGCCATCTTTACAAGATTGGGGGGAATTCTCTGAAACCCCTGGGGTTCAATTGTTCAAAAGGGGCCAATGCATTTCAGTCCGGGGGAAAAAAAATAAAAGAGGAAAAAAAATTTTAATTTAATAGGGTTTCAAAATCAGAAGGGTTGCTCTTTACCCCTGCCACCCACACTGTCACTGATTGGAATTGTATGGATCATTTTCCTGTGGGGAAAGGCCCATCAAAAAGTTTAGGGTTAGGGGGCTTTCACACAGAGCATTTTTTTGGGTGTTTTTCACACGGTGCAATTTTTTTAAAGCGTGTTTTTGGATGCGTTTTTTTTGAGCAATTTTACATCATTAAAATTGCTTGGGGGCCCTTCCCGCACAAAAACGCATCCAAAAAAAAGGGACAGGGGTGAAAGCACCCTTATTGCAGTTTTAAATGGGGCTCCAAAATTTAAATGCCTTTATTACCCGCAAGCTTTTTTCACTTATCTTTAAAAATGCTTTTTAAAAATGAGTAAAAAATTAGTGTTTTAAATAACCACCCCAAAACTTCAAAAAACAGTAATTTATTTTCTTACCCTTTTTAAGCATGTTTTTGAAAAAATTTTTTCAAAATGAAAAAACCCTTTTCTAAATAATAAAAGGGAGTTTAATTGGAGCTCAGTTTTAAAACGCACCAAAATGGGCTTTTTTTGAAAGCCCCTTTGCCAATTCAAAAACAGGGCCCCTCGTCAATTTTTCAAACCCGATGGGCCATTGGCCCTTTACCACTATTCCCCGGCAAACAAAGCCCCCAAAAAGACAAAATATTTCTACTTTTTGTATGCAAATCTTTCTCCAAACCCAACATAACATAAACACAGTACAGGGGAAACCGTCTGTTTTATGTGGTGCTGGAGACTTGTTTGTAACTTAATGACATGGTTTCCTCGCCCATCAACAAAGACTACCTGTAGCTGCCAGGGTGCAGAGGGAGAATGCTTGTCTATGGTTGCTAACTTATACAAAAATCACACCGTAAATTATAAGGTAATAAAACATTATGGGCCACATGTATGAAAACTGTCTAGCTCTAAAACTCTCTTTTTTTCACATAGGAACCAATAAGTGCCCATCTCATTTTCCAGAGCAGTATATGCCATGAAAGGGGGCTCCGATTGGTTGCTATGGGCAAGAAAGTGAGTTTTAGACCTAGACAGTTTTCATACATGTGGCCCATATAGTTTCTCACTATAAAGCGACATCCATAAAAGTCCAATGTAATAACATATATCATTATTATATACCCAACTCCAAAATTGTGTTTGTTTGGTGACTTCACGTCACCAGAAAATTAGAACAAAAAGTGATTTAAAAGTCTTATGCATCTCAAAATAGCATCAAGAAAAACTCCATTTCAACCCACAAAACACAAACCCTCAGATCAATCAATGCAAATATTACAAAATTATTCATCACATAAAATGTCACTGCAATGCAAATTTAAAAATAAAAGTTTTTTTATTTTTTTTTTTAAAAGTACTAAAACATAAAAGAAAAAAAATTTGGGGCACAAGTATGAAAAACTTTCTAGGTATAAAACTTTCTTTGTTGCCCATAGCAACCAATCAGAGCGCCACTCTGATTGGTTGCTATGGGCAACAAAGTGAGTATTAGACCTAGACATTTTTCATACTTGGGGGCCCGGGTGTCCCCGGGAAATTGTACCCCCCCTGCAGAAAAAAGAAATTTTGGGGAAACCACAGGGTAGGAAAAGTTGGGTCAAAAACCCAATCAAAGCTTCACTTTTTTCATATAGTGCTCTAAAAAAAAATAACTGGAAGCTTGTTGGGGTTTAAATCTGACAACAAAAAAGTCTTAGACCAAGCAGTATTCTCCCTGTCCCCTTTTAATTTATAGTTCACGTGAATCCAAAAAGAAAAAGGGGGGACATGAAAAAAAATTTTGGGGGGTGTAAGACCTTCTTTTTTTCCCCACAGAAACCCAATTTTTCAGAGCTCCCTTTTATTTCATATAGTGTTTCTAAAAAAAAAATGGGGGGAGCTATGACTGGGGGTTTATAGGAACAAACAAAGCTTAAACCAGGATTTTTTTTTCATCCCATTTTCGCTCCTAAAAGTCCCAGTCTGCAAGAATGGCACAATTGTGGGTTTTTTGTGTTCCGCCCCACATCGAATATTTTTTGGGTTTCTCAGTACATTATATGAATGTTGAAAAAAGGGGGAACATCTTCCTTGGGGGAAGCACCAGTTAAGGGGGGTTTGGGGTTTTTGGGACCCATTTACTAACCCTCGCATATCACAAGGTTTAGGGAAAAGGGAGCGGGGAAGCTCACTGCCCCCCTCTTTTGGGTTTTGGTAAAAAAACCCTTTAAATTTTTGGGAATTTTTGAGAAGCAAAAAGGGAATATTTAAAAAAAAAAAAAGGGGGGAAAATATCGCTCATTCCCAATCGCCTTTTCCCGGGGTTTTTGGGCCCCATCAGTGTAGAGCAGAGCGTACTGGTTCCTGGGTGGGGGGCCAATGAGTGGCTGGAACATAATCCCTTGTATATGCGGGATGCTTAGTGGGGGGGCCAAAAGGCAAAAAAAACCTACACCCCTTTAAAACGGGTTGCTTCCATAAAAGGTTTTTCCCCCTTTTCCCCTTACCCATCATTGCCTCCCCCCCAGTCAAGCCAGTATCGCCGGCTCTACACTGATGGGGGGCCAAAACCCCCGGGAAACCCGGGTATGAAATGAAAAAATTGGCTTGACTAATTTCCTTTTCTTCTAAAGATTCATGAACAGAAGTAAATTGAGGATTTTTTTAAAACCCAAACAGAGGGGCCCCAGAAAGTTTTTCCGGCCCCTTTCCCATAAGCCTTGTTTAATAAATTGTGAAAAAAATTTTAAACCACTGTCCATAAAAGCACATTTTATTGTAGATCCAAAAAAATTAAAAAAGGGTAAAAATTAATTTAAAAATCTTTTAAACGGTTCCCTTTCCCGGGTTTTAAAGAATCCACAGGGGTTCTCTTAAGTTTCAGGGTTTCCCCTTTTAAATCAAAAATGATTGCTTTTGCTACATCCCCTTTCAATTATTTTGGAAAAGAAGATGAGAAAAAAAAAGAACATTTTTGTCCCCAAAAAACCCCCAAACCGTTTATGATGAAAAAATTAAAAAAGGGTATTTCTTGGAAAAGGAGGGGGGGGGAAAAATTGAACAAAAATCGTGTGGTGGAAGGGGGTTTAAAAGGGTTTTGGGGCAGTTGCCATGTTTTCACACTTCAAGAAACATCTAAATTTTTAACACTAAACACTGGTGGTCTTTGGAGGACAGTAAAAGACAGTCATAAAGGGGCTCTTGAACAGTCTGGTAATTTCACCCTCCATTCAAATGCAGAGGAGTCCTATGTAGTTTCTCACACATTTATGCAAGAAACAGCGTACCCCTTTTCCCCCCCCTTAGTTGCCCCCATAAAACCCAACATCTTTTTCCACTGCAAAAACTGCCGGGTTAGTATTGAAAAATCACCCAAGCATCTAAACCACGGGCAATAAGGTTCCCTTTGCGAAAGAAATTCGGCCCCCTTTAAAATTTTTAAACCCTTTTGGGGGACTTTTTCAGGCTTCAAACAAAAAGATTTTAAAATTTTAAATTTTTTTTTTGGAAAATTTCAAAAAGTGGAAAAATGGGGAAGGGGAAACAAAATTTTTTGGGGATTTTTTAAACTTTTTTATAAAAATAAAAAACTGAAAAGTGGGGGGGTGCAAAATTATTCGGCCTTTTTAAATTTTCCCGTGCACCCAAACTAAACTCAGAATTTCAGTGAGGATCTCTGAATGATCCGGAAATGACTAAATTGATGATAAATATAATCCACCTGTGTGTAATAAAGTTTTGTATAAATTCACCTGCTCTTGGGGGTTACCCCCAAAAGGGTTCCTTTTTTAAAAGCGCAAAAGAGCACCCTTGAAAAACCTGACAGTCCCTCTAGGTTTTTAAAAACCCTCCAAAAACCTTTCCCCTTTAAACGGGGGTATGGAAAATTTGGGGAGGGTGTGCAGGAAAACCGGTTTCCCTTCTTTTTTTTAAAAACAATGAGAAACAAAAAAAAATTAATTGGATCACGGCTTCCATAAAAGTCCAAATTATTAAATGACATTGTTTAACCTGCACGTAAACCCCCCCCGTTCTAAATGTAAAAAAAAGGAGTGTAAATACAACAGTAGGGAATTTAAATGTTATGCCCCAAACTTTGTTTTCATTTTTACTAAATTTTGGGCCCGTTTTAAAAATTGAAAATCGGGCGCCCCATTTGCCCAAATTTTGGGCCGCACAACTGTTCATATATCTACAGAACCAACAATATACGGCAAGAAATGGCAAATGTAAATTCCTAGATGTTGCCCTTTGTCTCTGAAAAAAGAATAAAGATGTGCCTAAAATCCCATAGAATTAAAGCTGTCTTCATCCCCCAAGGGACAAAAACAGTAGAGTGGGGAGGGACCGAAAAAACAAATATCCCTATATCCCTTTTAGGTTCATGCACCAAACACTAAAATGTTTAAAATGAAAGCAAAAAATATAAATAAATACATTTCAGGAATAACTTTCTGAAATTTAGGGGAATAACTTCCCTTTAGTGCCTGCTACATATGCACTTTGGTATTTCCTATTTAAAGTTTCCCCCCCAAAAAATTTTGGGAAGCTAAAGGGAAATTTTGTTTTTTTGTCTGTGAAAAATAAAATATAAAAAAATAAAACCCGCTCAGGATAGTTTTATTTTATTTTTTTTTAGCACCATTTTTCCTTTGCATTTTTTAAAGGGTTTTTTTTTTTTTTTTTTAAACCCAAAAAACGGGCTGCAACAAAAATTTAGAATAATTTTTTAACTGAACTAAAAAATTTTAAAATACATACATTTTTTGTTGCTTTTCTTTGAGAGTTTACTTTTGATCAGCGTCAGTATTTCCAGAATTCACTAAGTGAGGTGTGGTTTTTAGGCAGATTGCGGCATTTTTACCTCCAGAGACCTTCACAGTTTTTTTCTGAAGTAAAAAAATGTATATGTAAATGCGTTTTTTATGTGTTTTTAAATAAATAAAGATCACATATAAAGGAAAGACTAAGGGCCTCATGTATGAAAACTGTCCATGTCTAAGACTTTCTTTGTTGCCCATAGGAACCAATCAGGGCTCACCTTGCATTTCATATAGTGCTCTGAAAAAATTAAAGGGGAGCTTTGATTGGCTGCGATGGGCAACAAAGAAAGTCTTACACCTAGACAGTTTTCATACATGTCCCCCTAAACGGTACTTCCAAACGATGGGTAAAATGTATTTGTCAGATTCTGCCGTTGAACACTGCATCAGATGACATGGTTTTCAACGAGTATTTACATGTTTTTGCATGTGGATTTATGGTTGTTTTTTCTTTTACTCGTGATTTACAGTCAAAAACAGAAAATGTTGGGACGCGTTTTACACAAGGTTTTTAGCCATCCCCATTCACATCACTAGTAAATTTCCACACATTTTCCGACCAAAGAATGAACATGTTCTAACTTTTTTTTACGGCAAAAAAATCGACCACTGAAAATACGCATTATATGAACTACAGTACGTATTTTCTATTGATGGTTAACTTTCAGTTTTAGACGAGTATTTCAAGTGGGAATCCGCATGGATTCCGACTCAAAATACTTGTCGTGTGGACATAGCCTAAAACTTCTCTTGAAAATCCATTCTTGGCTATGGCTTTAACCCCTTAATGACCTTAGACGTCCAGGTCGTTTGGGGGTTCACGCACCTGGATGTATGGATACGTCCTGAGGATCGCGCGAACTCTAAATGAGAGTTCGCGCGGTCGGCGCGGGGGGTCAGCTGTATATTACAGCTGACATCCCGCAGCGTTGGCCCAGACCCCGGATCGCTCCGGGGGGGGGGGTGGTTAACCCTTAATTATCGCGACGATCGGTCGCGATAACTAAGGGAGACGCAGGAGGAGATCACTCCACCTGCGTCTCTGTCGGCGGCAGCAGCGCACGGATCGGGCAATCCGTGCAGCTCCTGCCCTCTGACAGACAGCACGGAAGGCAGAGAATGCCTTCCGGGTTGTCTGTGACGTCACGATGCCCGGCCGTGCCCTGTGGGCATGTCCCGGCATCGTGACTGACAGTTGTCATAGGAACCAGTCATAGCAACAAGCTATGCACTGATTCCTATTGAATGAGAGATCTAAAAGATCTCTCATTCAAATCCCCTATGGGAAAAGTAAAATAAAAAGTGAAAAGTAAAAAAAAGTGAAAAACAAGTAAAACACAAACACGAAAATAAAATAAAAATACGTACACCGCCCTTTTCCCCTTTACAAACGCCAATCGCCCCAAAAAAGATCAAAAATAAATAAAGTACCCATATTTGGTATCGCCGCGTGCGTAACGACCTGCCCTATAAATCTGTCATGTTAATTAACCTGTACGGTGAACGGCGTAAAAAAAAAAAAACAAGAAAAAACTATCACAGAATTAAGATTTTTGTTCATCCCGCAGCACATAAAATGGGATAAAAAGCAATCAAAAACTCCTAGAAACGCCAAAGTTGTAACAATTAAAACTTAAGTTCATCCCGCAAAAAAAAAAAGTCCTTATACAGCTCTGTATATGGAAAAATAAAAATGTATAGCTCTCAGAAGATAGCGATGCATAAATATTGTTTTACACACTAAAAACACTTTTCTTTTTTTTTTAAAGTGCTTCAACATAAAAAAAACTATATAAATAGGGTATCGCCATAATCGTAGCGACCCAAAGAGTAAAGCTAACTTATCACGGATACTGCACGGTGAGCCCTGTTAAAAATAAAAATAAAAAACACTACTAGGATTGCAGTATTTTCTTCACCCTGGCCTCCAAAAAATGGATTTAAAAGCGATCAAAAAGCCTTGTCCCCCAAAAATGATACTAATAAAAACGTCAACTCATCTCGCAAAAAACAAGTCCCTACACAGCTCCAAGCACAGAAAAATTTAAAAGTTATGGCTCTCAGACTATGGCGATGCAAAAACGTATTTTCCTGGTTGAATAAAAGTGTTTTTATTGTATAAAAGCAGTAAAACATAAAAAAATATACAAATTGGGTATCGGTGTAATCGTATTGACCTGCTGAGTAAAGCTACCATGTCATATATACCGTACAGTGACCGCTATAAAAAATAAAAATAAAAAACACTACCAAGATTGCTGTATTTTGTTCAAAACATCTCAGAAAAACATAGCATCATATGCACCCCATAATGGTACCAATAAAAACTTCAACTCATCCCGCAAAAAAACAAGCCCATACACAGCTCTGCAAACAGCAAAATAAAAAAGTTATGGCTGTCAGAATAGGACAACATAAAAACGCAATTTTTTATAGACGTATTTCTACTGTGTAAAAGTAATAAAACAGAAAAAACTATATAAAATCTATATCATTGTAATTGTACCGACCCCCATAGTAAAGTTATCACATCATTTACACTGCACGGCGAATGCTGTAAAATTGAAACTCAAAAAACAATGACCGAACTGCGTTTTTCCTCCCATTTTCATTGCCCAATGCTAAAAAAAAAACTATGGAACACCTGTGCATCCAAAATGCACAGTACACCCCTAGATGAGATCCCTGATGGGTGTTGAATCCAAAATGGGGCGACTTCTGGAAGATTTCGCCTGTTCTGCTACGATGGGGGCTTTGCAAATGCGACATGGCCCCACCAAAATCTGCGTTCCAAAAGCCAAATAGCGCTCCCTCCCTTATACGCCCTGCCATGCGCCCAAACAGCAGTTTACACCCACATGTAGGGTATTGCCGAACTTGGAAGAAATTGCTTAACAAAGTTTTAGGGTTCTTTTTTCCAAGATTCCTTGTATATATGAAACATTTTAAGCTAAAATTGCAGATTATTGGAAAAAAAATTTTTTTAATTTTCACAGCCTTATGCTAAAAAAAATTTGTGAATCACCTGTGGGGTCTATATACTCAATGCACCCCTGAATATATTCCTTAAGGGGTGTAGTTTCCAATATGCGGTCTATTTAGGGGTGTTTATTAAGTTTTAGCACCTTAGGGTGTCCCCAAACCTGAAATGGCGCCTCAATAAAATCGTATTGAAAATGAGACCCCAGAGTATAGTAGGTGCTCCCCTATTCTGGGGCTTATGGGTGAGCCAAATAATGCCTAGGGCCACATATGGGATATCTCTAAAAACAGCCGACCTGGGGGAATTTATATCAAGTTGCATCTACCTAGACACATTTACCGTATTCCAGTGAATAATGGATAAATATTGAAAATCTGCAAAAAAAAGTGAAATTTTTAAATTTCACCTCCACTTTGCTTTAATTTCTGTGAAATATCTGAAGGGTTATCAAACTTCCTAAATAGTGTTGTAAATACATTAAGGGGTCTAGTTTCTCAGATGGCGTCACTTATGGGGGTATCTAACATGCAGGCCCCTCAAAGCCACGTCAGAACTGGAGTGGTCCCTAAAAAAATGTATATTGCAAATTTTCTTGAAAATGTGAGAAATTACTACTAAATTTCTAAGCCCTCTAATGTCGTAAAAAAAAAAAAAGACATTTAAAAAATGATGCCAACCTATAGTGGACATATGGTAGATGCTAGTTATAAACTATTTTGTGGTGACTAATTGTCTTGCACGCAAAAAATTTTGCAACTTTCAAAATCGCAAATTTTTCCAAATTTTCATGAAATTTTGATATTTTTCACAAACAAACAAGGATTGTATGGATAAAAATTTCTTACTAACTTAAAGCACAATGTGTCACGAGAAAACAATCTCTGAATCACATGAATAGGTAAAAGTGTCAAAAAGTTATTCTCACATAAATTGACACATGTCAGATTTCAAAAATAGGGCTGTGTCAGGAAGGTCAAAACAGGCTGGGTCCTTAAGGGGTTAAAAACTTCATGAAGATGCTTGAACATGGAAACGTACTCTTATTATGGAAAAGTCTTGGAATGAAAGAAGACACAAAATAGATGAATATTTTTGTAATGCCACATTCTATGGGCATGTCCCCACGGCAAGGGTTTTCAGACGGTTTTTCAGGCGGTTTGCGGTTTTTCAGACTGCCTGAAAAAACGCACCAAAAATTAGCACAATTTTTCTCATGGAAAACTCAGGCAAGTCCCCACTGCACGGTTTTCCGCCCCGGCTGCTCAAAGAACGTTGAGGAAGTTCATATCTTCCGCCCGGTTTCCGGGGGGACCAGAATATAACACCTAATGGAGGGGGGAGGGCTCTTTTTCCCCCAAACGCAGAAAAACCTCCCACCTCCCCCCCCCCCCCCCCCCCGGGCTCGGGGGGGGCCGCAAAACCATAAAAAATACCTCCGGTAAACCGCCCGGGTATTTTTTCCACTTTTGTTGAACGCACCCTAAAACATAAAGAAAAAAATGTCAAAACTCAAAAGTTTATAAAGTAACGGGACGGAATTGCCATAGGAAAGTAAGAAGAGGATGATGAACTTCTGAGAGTCTTTGAAAATTGAGAGGTTTAGATAAAGTGTAATGGAGCGTTAAAGTCATGAATCAGCTACAAAGATTTGCATGGGAGAAGATGATCAGAACAAAATCATTAGGCATTAAACAGCATGTAAGTGGAGAAGGGTAGTATTGCAGGTTACACATATATACTTTCCAATTCTTAACAAAAAAAAATCTCTTTTACAGATGGTATAAACATTAATTTAGTTTTAGGAGTCATGTGTTGACATCTCACAAATATAGGACTAGCTGTGTAATCTGTTTCTATAAGAGTCTAAATGTCACGAATTAAAGAAGAAACAAAAGCCCTGCAATTCTATCCTAGTCCTTCTCAATGATTAAATGATTAAAATAATAGTGTTATAATCTAGTGTTAGTTCTTAGCCATCATCACTTTCTTTTTTTTAGTTTAAACTAGAAAAACAGGTAGCTCTTCTCTTAAGTATTTTTCACACAGCGTTTTTGGATCTGATTTTGGATCCATATTGGATCTAAAACAGATCCAACACGTATCCAAACACGCAGCTGTGTGTTTGGATATGTGTTAGATGGAGCAGGATTGCACCCTATAGTTTATTATAGGGCTCCTGCTGCGTCTGTTGGACCAAGAATTGACATGTCATGTCTTGTAACGGATCCGAAAAACTGATCCGAAAGACGCAGTGAGACACGCATCGGCGATCACTCGTGTGAACATGGAGGCATGTTTCTAATACAAAGCTATATAAATCACATAGCTATTTATTAGATACATGTTTGGGTCCATTTGGGGTCCGACAGATGGATCCAAACACGTATCGAAAAGCGTATGTTACACAGAGTAAAACATGCCATGTGAACATATCCTTAGTGTGAGTGACCATCCCCAAGTTTCCTTAAAGGGGTGTTCCCACAAAAGAATATCCGCTTTATAGGTCGACTCTTAGCCAGCTATAAGCTGACTGTATGTGGGAATAAGGAGAGTGGCGCTTGCGACCACCCTCACCATTCTTTTCTATGGTAGTTCCGAATATAGCTGAGCACACTTACTTGGTTATATTCGGAACTCCCAATGGGGAGAGCGGTCCCAAGCACCACCCTTCTTATTCTTGCACACAGTCGGCTCGTAGCTAGTTACAAACCGACCTATGAAGTTGATGTTCCTTCATAGGATCCATGATCAAGAATTAGTTTTTGGCCCATAGTCAACATATTTTTTTCTCTGTGGCAGCCTGAACTTTAAGATTCTTCTACTCAATGTGAAAGACAATGGGCCTTATTTATCAAAACTTCCATAGCAGTATAAGAAATGAAAGCTGATCTCTGATTGATTGCTTTAAGCAAGAAATACAGTTTGACACTTTTGATAAATGAGGCACAATGTCTGATTTACTTAAAGAGAACCTGTCACATAGATTATGCCCCCCTTGCTGAGGACAGCACAAGCTAGTGTCAGAATTGCTGTTTCCCACGCTGTGTCCCTTATTCTGTAAGATGCTGTACTTTTCGTGTACTTAATGCTCAAATCTGCAGTTTTCAGCCAGAATGGTCATTCGAAGAGTCATTCAAAGAGTCAGCCCACCTGAGTCTAGCCCCGCCCACCTCAACTGATAAACCTATTACTTTGAATAGGTAGAAACAAGTGAAAAACTGTCAGTGGGCGGAGCTAGCCTTTGATGGGCAGGACTGACACCTACCCATGAATAAGATATGAGGGGTAATGCTCTAAAACTACAGCATCTTACAGAATAAGGGACACAGCGCTGGAAACAGCAGGTCTGTCACTAGCTTATGCTGTCCTCAGCAAGAGGTGCATAACCTATGTGACAGGTTCCCTTTAAGATTATAGCGATCTGACATTGCCAACTGCCAGTCACTTGCTCTACTTAGCATATTTCATAACTCTCCAAAAATCAAAAATTGGTATAGGTGCATGCTGGCGTGACAGCATATCAATGCAAACATAACACAATATCAGCAGCACTCTATAGCGCCAAAAAAACAGTCAAAGGAAACATAGGAATTTTTTTCAAAATCATTTCTGCTACTTTAGGATTCATGAAAATTTGAGGTTCTTGGCATACAATTTTGATCAAAACTGTAATAGCCCATCTACCACGACAAGGTGACCTCGGTTCAGATGGGAACCTACTCTGGCATTTTGCCTCACTTAGTGTCTGTTCAGACCTCCATCTTTTCAGGGAGAAAAGGTCCCAACTACACTCTGAACATTTATTGCTGAAACTGAAAGGACATCCTAAAGAAAATAAGGCCAGTCATAAACATAAACTGAAGAGTTACAAGGGTAAATTACGGACAAAAAGAGAGACAAACTCTGCTGATGCGTTTCATGCGAAGGAGTGCCCATAGTCATAGCAAGAGATAGAGTGTTTGCTATGACTACGGGCACTCCTTTGCCCGAAACGCATCAGCAGAGCTTTTTTCTCTTTTTTGTCACCACGATGTGAGATGTTTTGACTTAAGCTTGAATAATGGTTGTGCTTTTATTACCATCTGGCCGTTTGGAGTTGAGTGCTGTCCGCAATTTACCTTTGTACCTCATTATACAAGCACTTCTTGTGGCGAACAGATACATGCACCACTCTTAAGGCCTATATTTTTATTCAATTCCCTGTGGATCTCTTAGGACTCAGCTGCTTCAAACCTTTGCTCTACATCTTCATATTCGAGAGGGAGTTACTGAATATTGATTCTGCAGAACTTCTACAAGTTATAGAGCTATAAGTACTAATCCCATCATTTTAAAGCTATTAATTCACGGCCAACAGACCTTTCTGACTTTATTTTCATAAGTTCCAGGTTAGTGCACTTCTACCATCTATTTTTTCTACATACTAACAGTGTCACTTGGTCAAATATGCAGTTTTTACTAATGACGTCATTTATTCTTAGAACGAATGTTTCGCATTACATGGCTTTCATGAAGGAATGTATAGGTTGCTGGATCAAAGAAGATGCACCTACAGATCAGTCTTCTGCATTTTGGACATTCTCACCCTTGTTAAGAGTTATCCCAGAATATCAGGAGACATTACTGAATCTAAGTGGAAAACCATTCACAATTGTTCACTCGCTCCATGGCCTTTTGAACGTCTTTCTAAATATAAAAACAGACTCAGTGTTAAGATTAAGGCACTAGAGGATGACCGCTTGCTTCAAGAGAGCACGACACTGCGAAATGGCCTTGTCAGAGAACTACCACAACAAATATATCACTGTTTCATGGATCACAAGCTCGTCTTTTTAAGGCAACACCTTATGTCCCTAATACACAATGACTCTTCAAAACTATAAAGCTGTCAGGGACCTAATATTATAGACAGCATTTGCTGGATTACATAAAATATAACTTCTAATTATTGTTATTATCATGGTTATAATTACACATCCCCAATCCTTACCAGGAAATCTGGATTACAGATAATAGAAAGAACTTCTTCCTTTTAGGGTGTTATAAGTATTAATCTGCCCATACACTGTATATGACTGGTCATCCCTCTCAAGTCCCTCATGCACATTCATGCTTGACTCAGAAGCACATCTGTATGGAGTTTTTATTTGTAAGATGGCCAAAGTTTGGAACTTTTAATATTTTTTATTTTATTTTTTTTTCCAAATTTTTTTAATTTGGTTACTTTCTAAGTCCTCTCCAAAAATACTGTAATGAACGGGTATGTAGTCCTAGCTTCATTCATCGATCTTGTTTTCTTGAAGCTTGATTTTCTCGATTCCTTAATCCAGGGCGTTTCTTCCCCTCCCAGCTGGTCGTTTTCTTAACAGAAGGGGGATGACAGTCGCCCCCCTTCCATTGCGTTCAATGCTCCGCCTCACCGACGTACAGTGTCTCCCCCCCTCCCTTAGGTCTCCACATGTCACTGTGTCGTTGTCCTCTCCTTTATTCAGTCTTATTTGTCAAGAGCTGTTTACATACACACGGCCTTGCATCCATCCAACATCCTTCTATGAACCAGAGCACTGATCTCCTCCTCTCACACTGGGATTGTTACAGTTGATTCCATCCTACTATGAAATCAATCCACAGCACAGATCCGTCTCCATTCTGTGTTACTACAAGGCACCGTAGGCACAATACTGTCCTGCGCTTTTAGAAGCAGATTGTAAAGCAGCTGCAGTGTCCACTTGAGGAGCTTGAATTGCTGTAATCGAGTGTAATTGTTGCCGCGCGCCCCTTATCTGCTGATGATGCAGAGCGCAGAATTCACGCAGCTCCCGTGAATATTGACCAGCCAGACAGAAAGTAAATTAGTAGAGCGCCGTCCAGCTCCAATGCAAGAGTAGATCCGACCGGGCACTGGGAACAGTGTTTACACAAACTGAAGATAAGAATACATGAGAACAAGACAGCTTTGCAAATGAAAATCCAATTTGCAAAGTTTGCTTGTTTTCACACTGCGATTCCCCTTTGTCCAAAGTATCCATTTTAAAATGAATGATGACACACCCCTTTAAGCGACTAAAGAGAGTGATTGTTGTACACTGTTTTACTCATTTATGTTCAAATAAACTAGAATGGTGTACAAAGATGCTCTCCTATTACATCCTGCCCTAAAAAACGGCAGTGGGTAATAGTTCAGGGAGGTAACATGGAACTAACGAACAGATTGCAACTTAGCAATGCGGGGGGCCTTCATTGAGCATATTTAGACACAATGGTCACATTTACTTCTACGTCTAAAGGGTTAAACAGCTGAGATCTGAGTCATCTCCGAATCCTGAATGTCCTAACTGTCAGTGTCCCAGAATGACTGCTCCATATTGACGCCGCTCAGCAAGTGATCCTGTTCCAAACCTCCCTACTGACATTATGTTGTACCTGTACGTGAAATGTCAGTAAGGGGATAAACAAACAAAAGGACAACAAATCTGACATTAATGAAATTATTTTAATATATTGTTTTATCATTGAGGTCAACATTTTACACTTAGGGTCCATGCTAGTATCCTTGTCGGGAGTGCTTGAAACAACTCTATCCAACATATACCACAGAAAAGCAATAGGAGCCCATAGGGCTAACTTAATCTCTTCGGACCACATTTGCCCTGTTTCATAAATGTATATTTTTTATGTGTCAGACACAGAAGCGTAATAGACCATAAGTAGTCCCAACATGTATTCTTTCATTATGTCTTACATGGCGAATAATCTTCCAATTTTATTTCTATACAATATCTGACTGAAAAAGAGACCTACTATCCACCAGTATAGTTGAAGTCATCGAATGATATGATTGCACTGTGGTGTAAATTAGAGGTATATATCAGGATAATTTTCTGATATATACCTCCAATATAGTGCATTGTATAACAAAATAGTGACATGCACTGGCCACAGGCTTCTATGTTAAAATGTTTTTTGCAGGAAGCCTCTGTAAGCGAATATGGATGCAACAGATTACCAATTCCATAAGGGCTGGAAATAAAGGATACAATGAACAATTACCATTTATAGGGATGTATCGCATCCTTATTCGGCGGACTGATTTCATAATACACTCACAGTTTCTAACTCTGTAAATGCAGGGCCATTTCTTCCCCTTCCAGCTGGTACAACATCACCCTTCACTGTTTCCCTGTGGCTCCCTAACTCCCCCCCACCCCCCCCCCTCCGTCTTCGAGTCCACAGTCACTGTGTCTCTCCCTATCATCTTATTTGTAAGAGTTGTATACATTCTACAGCTGCATCTCAATCTAGACTGAGCCAGTGAGTTTCTTCTCCTCTCTCACAGTCTGAATGTGTTACAGTTGAGTGTATTACACACTTATCTATGAATCGCACAGATTCTCCCTGCTATGCGAGAGATTAGGCACCCGAGACAAAACTGTTATTGTTTCTCATTATGACGTCTTTTGCACTCTGTTTCTGCTGGGTGTGGAGTAAGAAAATGCTACATTCCCTCAACTCTGAGTCAGGCAGGTATCGACACAAATCTTGGCGTTTCCTGAATTTGGTAAGCCCTTCTCAGTGGAATATCTGTTTTTCCAATCTGCTGGCAATAAAGTGAAATTGCTGGTCCCTTACATCATTGATGAGAGACACAGGAATGCTCACTTCTGTGAATTCGACCATGGGCTGTACTGAATGTAAATGGCTCCCTAGTGAAAAGGTAAGTGGAGGGATCCGTAGGGATCCACCCAGGACTGGATACACATGTAAACAAAAACACAAGATAAGGTAATAGCTATGTATAAAAGACAGCTTGCTAATGACATCCCAAATGCAAAAGTTGCTTGTTTCACTGGTACCCTGAACTTCTGGAAGATACCATTTTAATTGAAATTAGTAAAACCCCCTTTAAGGTGTCAAAAGAACACTCTCTTGGCCTCTATCAGGTGAATGGTGCCTATGGATATATTTGACATATTTGCCAGAAGTTTTCTGGTGTATAAGCTGACAGACACTATAAATGCAGAGTGAATTTACCCTACCATTCATAGATACTGCACTGGACACAGTAAGAAGCAATCCAGACAATCTCATCTATGAACCCAGCAAAAGACAATGGTAGATGAACTTTCAGTGTTTTTCCTATATGAGGTTGCACCACTGGATATGAAAGGAATACCAGGCCAGGAAGACCTAGAACATTATGAGGTAAGTATAGGCTAATTTAAATATTGTGATGTACTGTGACATTTTGCATGAAATGTACTGCATAATATTTAAGTAGGTCCCTTGATTTCCAAAGCAATTTAATGACCAAAAGGACTTAAAAATTCTAAATTTTTATGATATACTTAATAAGAAAACATGAACACTAGAAAAAACATGTAAAAAGAAAGACATTTTGCCAATCGTAAAAACAAAATCTTGACCATAAGACAAAAAGATTACTGTAAATAGTATTCAGAAGACATCCAGATGCTCTGTCTCTAACAATTTGCCATATGCCACAGAACTGAACAGAAGGTCAAAACTACAGAGCACATGGAGAGAAGAATCTGCTATTCCCTTTATACTGTGACATTTGATATATTTTATGATTTTAACATATTGATTGAGAGGTCAGGATGAAGAAGAGTTTTTAAAATAGAAATTCGTCGGTTTTAACCACAATGTGCTGGCATCTATCAACTTCTTAAGGAAGATGGACAAAATGAGACGGATGTGTTTAATCTGCAAGGGGTTGTAAATTGAGCCATCTATAATCTTAAAAAAATTAAAATCAATAAATCTGAGTGAACAGGTTTTCTATAAATACTGATCTGTCATAAAAAGTACCAACAGGTGCCGAAAAAAAAAACCCTATTTTAACTATCTAACTATTTTGTATAGGTACATCCTAATACCAGTAGGAGGCTTTGTAGCAGGATCGCGCCGCGACTCCGCTACATAGTCGGCAGGTGTTAGCTGCTAATTGCACTAGCTCTATCCCGCACTGTTTAACCCCTTAGACTCCGCAGCAAAGATGGCCACGGCGGCAATATCAATGAGAAATGGCGGCGCGCACCATTCCACACTTCGATCGGGATGCCCGCGGCGAAATTGCCGGTTTCCGATCGGTTAACATGGCAGCTGGAAGTAGTAAAACTGTCATCTTTGTACACCCTAATGCATTGTCTAAACAATGCATTGGGCTGTATAAACTACCACATAAACATGGCACAGGTACCTTTTTTTTCACATTTTGCCCCATGTGGGAAAGGCGAGGAGGGAAAACCTAATGTGTCAACCAAAAAAAAAACAAAGATCCTTAAGGGGGTAAGCTTTTAGCTCACCTAGACATACATGTATACCATAGAATCAAAATCAGCATTTAAAGTGTTTGACAAAGAGTGGTTTATGAAACTATTAGGGCGCGTTTACACGGCACAGGACAAATACCGGCCGGTTTGCCGGCCGGTATTTGTCCTGTTTTGCGCCCGTCCCCACGGCCGCGGGGGGGAGGCGGCTTTTCTCCGCGATGAGCGGCGAACAGCCCTCCCCCTCCCAGTGGAGAAGCACATTTCCGTCGGGAAACGGACGGAAGTTTGTGCTTCTACAATGTTTTCCCGCCGGACCGCGGCGGGCAAAACCGTCCGACGGCAAAATCTGTGCAGTGGGGACTGCTGCACAGGTTTTGCATAGAGCACAATTGTGCTCATTTTCGGCCGGTTTCTCAGGCGGTCTGAAAAACCGCAAACCGGCTGAAAAAAACGGCCGAAAACCCTTGCCGTGGGGACATGCCCTTAGTGTCCCGCAATCGGTCAGTTAAGCAATGGAATGTTATGGGCCTTATGTATGAAAACTGTTTAGCAGAAATATTGCCTTTGTTGTCCATAGCAACCAGTTAGAGCTCAGCTTTAATTTTTCCAGAGCACTATATGAAATATAAGCTGAGCTCTGATTGGTTGCTATGAGCAACAAAGAAAGTCTTACTGCAAGATAGTTCTAATACATAAGCCCTACATTTCCAAAGTACTAAAATAAATAAACATTTGTGTTCCTTCTTTCTATAACAATTGTTTTATTTTTCAACAATAGTTAACTATAAAAGAAAATCTTTGTTAGCTCTGGAATGATAAAGATTTACAGAGTAAACACAATTATGCCATTTATTTATCTCTGAAAAAAATCCGAATCCAATTCCATTTCCAGATCCTCCTATGTACCCTGCCTCAAAAACAGGTGGATCTGGAACATATTGGAAAGTGGTAGGAATTTAAGAAGATCGGATGTTGGATTCGGTGACACAAGTGATGACCAACTGTAAGTAAAAAATATTCAAGTATACCTTTGTAGTGGCATATCTGATCTTTCAGACAAAAGACACTAATTACTACTGTTTTCTTTAGCTCAGAAGCTTCTCTGGACCTAGGAGCAGGAGACTGTTTATCTAATTAGCAGAGGTCTGAATACACAGAGCTCATATACTAATTACAGACAGCTTGACCAGGAAGTGACTGGTTGCATGAATGAAATAATACTGCTTTATGAAACTGTGAGATGAGACAACCCCTTTGACTATTACCAATAGAACCTCAAGAATTTATCACTGAAAAAAAATCTACTTTAAAAGACAACCTTTATATAAAACAGACTTGATATAGGACTGAGCCTCTGTATTTTCATGTTTCTGGATTGACCACTCTGTTTGTTGGTGGTTTTAGGAGTATTGATATATATTTTTAATAGATGAATTAAAGGTTGTCTTTTAAAGTAGGTTTTTTTTTCAGTGATAACTTCATGAGGTTATATTGGTAATAGTCAAAGGGGTTGTTTCATCTCACAGTTTCATAAAGCAGTATAATTTCATTCATGCAACCTGTCACTTCCTAGTCAAGCTGTCTGTAATTAGCATATGAGTTCTGTGTATTAAGACCTCTGCTAATTAGATAAACAGTCTCCAGCTCCCAGGTCCAGAGAAGCTTCTGAGCTAAAGTAAACAGTAGTAATTTGTGTCTTTTGTCTGAAAAATCAGATAACACCTAAGCTCTTAAGCTGCTGGCAGTTCTGTGCTGTGACCTGTGTGATGATGTCACTCCCTCCTATCAGATAGAACAAACAGCAGAGGGAGAGCAAACAACAGGTTGGTCATTTAAAAAAAAGAAAACCAAAAGGAACCCCAAAAGGTTTGGTTTAAAATAAATTTGTAAAATTCCTCAACAAAAAAAAAAAAAAAGGGAAAAGGAAAAAAAAAAACACCCCTCTTTTATGTTCCCTAAAATTTTTTGAAACCCTAATCTTTGTACTAAGACAACCCGTTTGAGTTTTTTCAGTGAGAAAATTTATGTAAATCCCCTTTCCCAAAAAAATGTTTTGGAAAAAAAATCAATAAATTAAAGCCCCCAAGGGATTGAAACCCCGGGGACAAGAATCAAAGGCACTTTACAATCATGTCGATGGGATTTTAAAAAAAAAGATTAGGGGGTTTTTCAAAGGGCCCCATGCGGAAAAAAAGCCGCCCCCCGGGGGGCCGTGTGCACGGCACAAAAAACCGGGAAAATCCCCAGTAAAGATAAACCGTTGGTTTTTTGTCCTGTGCCATGAAAAAGGGGGACTTACTGTCCCCCAAAAAAGGGAAATTCCCAAATTAAATTACAAAAAATACCCTGTGGAAAAGTGTTTAAAATAATACACAGTTTTTCACCTTGAAACGAAAACACAAAAACCTATGAATTTTTAAAACCCAGTTAAAAAATTTTCTTTTTTTTCCTTACGTACCCACAGAAAGGGCTTGATTTTCCCCAATTACCCCCAAGAGCCCACTAAGGGGACATGTATGTATTTTGGGGCCTCAAAAGCAAGTTTTTTGCACGCATTAGTACCCTAGAATGCAAATTGGAATTTATAAAAACCTTTTTCTACTGGGGGGTCTTAGATTAGAAACTTTTGCCCCAAAAAAGACAACTTGGGCTCGGGTTTAAAACCACTTTTAACTTGGTCGGGCAGTTCCAGCGAAATTTCGTTCCATTTTTTCCTTTTCCCCCGCCAAAAAAGGTAAAAATTTTCCCGTTGTGGTGGGGAAAACCACCTCCAAAAACCCCCTGGTTTCTAAAGGCCAAAGTGTGGGGTGCCCAAAAAATGCCCCTAATTTTGGGTTTTTTTCCTTTTTATAAAATCTAGGGAAAAGGGTGATTCCTTTTTTTTGGTCTGAAAAGGGACAACAGTGATGATGCAGCCCCTTTAATACATATGCCAAAACCCTTTTGACTTTAAAAAATTAAAAAAGTGGGAACATGCCGTTGGAAGGGGGACGGGTCGAGTGTGGTGAGCTATCTTTTGCTTTTCTGTCCCCAATATACCCCCTTTTCCACGAAAGCAACATACAAACAATTGCAGGTTGTCAGCCGGGGGAAAGAAATCCCACAGAGAAATTTATTTTTTTTCCCAAGGTGCAAAAAATTTTATAAATTTTTTTCCTTTTGACGGGGGT
>JAODAL010049929.1:0-27805 GCA_025379985.1 Phyllomedusa bahiana | reverse complement strand
CGGTCTCCAAGGCAGATTAATTTCAACACCCGGGGTTCCCTCGGGGCACGTGATGCCACCAAGGCCTTGGGGGGAAAGAGCCCTGCCCCACCCCCTCGGTTTTTGAAGAGCGTGCCCCACCTGGACCCACCGCACCCCCAGAGACATCCACCCACTCACCAGTGAGCTGTCCAGAGATAAGGGCCCTTTGGCCGTGCTTACAGTCCATGTGTCGGTGGGGATGTTTTTTCCGACACAGAGAGACAAGCCTTCAAATTTAGATGACACGTGGCTGGCCGGGGCAGGGAGGTTTTCGGCAAAGAAATGCCTCCGGCATCTGGTATTGGGGGCAAGCGAGGGCCCAGAGGGGCGGAACCCATTGTGTCCACCAGACAAAAAGGCAACTTTTCCGGGGGCCAAAAGCCTGGAAATGCCGACATTCAGGCTTTTGGCTTTGGGTGGTTTTGGTTAAAGTTTTCTTCTCCCCAAACCCCTGGAAGAAGAAGGCTGGCTGCAGACGGCCGCTGACGGCGTGCAGGTCGTCAAACTGGGGGAAGGAGAAGGGGTGGGGGGTCTCTGGGGGTGCTGGTGGTACTCGGGCGAGGTGGAGGCTGAACCCGAGGTGACCCCTTCATACTCTGAAGACATGGCAGTGAGGAACGCTTGGTGGTGGCGGAGGAGGCGGAAAGGAGGGTGACATGGTTGGAGGCCCGGGTCGCCCCTGGCCTTTTTTGGCCAGTGTTCCCTCCATTTCAACTATGCATTGCTGCTGTGACTAGACATTTTGGTGGTGGTTAACCATTTAAAGGTTCTTGCCTCTACTTTATGCGTTTACGGAAAAGGCGGCATATGACATCGCTGGGTGAATCAGGGGTTTTTGCTCAAAAAGGCCCAGGTTGAGGGGGCCCTGGCCCCTTTTTTGAGGGCGAAAGCGAGGGGGGGGGGTTTTGCGCTGACCGTGGCTGGCGGAATCATATCACGATTCTGCGACCGCCCCCCCCCCCTTTTTTTGGGGGACCCTATTGACACTCCCCCATCGTCTTTCCCTCCTCTTCCACTGTAAGCCTCGCAGAAAATTTCGCAAAAGACCGGATGGATCCGCAATGTCGTCATCATCATCATCAAAAACCAGGTGCTTGGCGTCCTGCTTTCTGATCCAGAAAGCTGCGGGCTACAACAAGGGGCACTGCAAGGGTTGCCCCCCGGAAATTTTTTGCCGATTGACCGGCTTCCTTAACCCCCCCTTGAGGGCTTCAGTAACGGGCGTCAGGCGAAAATCATCCTCTTGTTTTTTTAACTCCCTTTCTGACCCCAACCCGCTTTTGTCATCAAAGAGTCTTCAGACAAGGATTATCCACGTGGTGGTACACGAGTTGACATTTGGGCTGCTTCATGTTGGACGGATGCTGTATGGATGCCATTTGTGGCCGTGACTGGGGGACAGGAGGTAAGCTGCTGGATGCAGGTTGCATTAACCCCTGAGAACGTTGGGGGGACGTGTTCGTTACTTTTATCACAGGGGCCCTGCCCGTGATGACAGGCCCGCGGGGCCTGCAAATGCGATCCGCTGGCATCGGTTGTGCCAGCACGGAAGGAGCACCTTCCTCGTACCTCTACCTCCATGTGCTACCCCCCCTTTGCTCGCTTTCCACCCATTTCGCTCCATGTTCAGAAAAATAAAAATTTTTAGAAGTAGGAATAGTTTTGAAAGTCTCTTATTAAAAAACGGCAAACACAGCTTTCAAAACCCTCTAATCAAAACAATATTGCTGGATTAAAAATTTTAAATGCAAGGGGTCATCAACAAATTGGACTGGGGAAAAAATGCAAAAAAAACGTAACGTGATTTTTCGTCGATACCGGGATTTTTGGCAACAAAAAACCTTGCTGACTACAAATTGCTGGATTTAATTTAAAATGCAAGGTGGTATATCAACACAGGTGGGAAAGGGTAAAATTAAAATGAAAACCCATCGAAAAGTATACGATAATAAAAATGGAGTTTTGCACCTAACAAAGGACCTCGTTACTAGAAAAGATGTTATCCTATAAGTTCAGGCGCCCAAAATCCCGGAAATATTTCAAAAGCAAACTGTTAATAATAAAGTATTGCAGTGCAAGTCTACACTAAGTTTTGGGGAACTTTATAGTGTTCTTATAGATAGAGTTTCTGTGTTCGCCCGCGGAGCCCCCCCCCCCCCCCATCCACCCCGTACTTTTAAGCGGGAGTGCTGCTTTAAAATTCTCTAGCTAACACATAAAAACTTCAAAGCTCAATCAAAAAAATTGGAAGGGCACACTAAAAGTAGAGGTTTTTCTCTGTGAAAAAATAGACTAATTTCGCTGAGCTGTTTTGGGCCCCGGCAGGCGAGGGCCTATCCCTAGAGACGCTGAGAGACACTAAGGCTGAACAGGAAGTGCTGTTCATTTAAAACGAGGTCATGTGATTTTTCCAGCCAACGAACCATAACATCCTCAGACGTCGCACACACATCTCACCCTGCTCTATTCTGTAATCTGATTTGCTGACCGACAAAATGACAGGAAGCGCCAAAAATGGCGCAATCTTAATAGATGATGCAAAATTTTTAAACCCTTTTAATTATCGCATGATCTGGAAATTTCGATCACCATAAAAACCTTGCCGATTTCAACTTTGTCGATAAAAATCGCTCAACACTACTCAGCACTCTATGGATGAATGGGCACATGACCGTTGAGACCTGTAATTGGCTGCAGCGTCACATGAACAATGATCGTGACATCATCGGCGGGAGTGCTGGGATTGGCGACAGTGCAGGAATGTAGCGAATATAACAGGTAAGTGGGATTTGGAATGTCCCCAACTGGCTGACAAGCATTTCCTAAAAATGGAAAACCTCTTTAGTAATAGAGGTGTTACCTTTTATTGTAATCCCATGTATGATGATAATACTATGAGTGCTGACTCTGCCACTAGTGTTCATAGCATAAGCAGAAAAGGTGGAAAATCACTAAAAAAAAAACTAGCGAGACCTGTATGAGCGGGTTTTTCACTCTTTTTCTGGCATACAATGCACTTAACTGAGCCGACTACGATGTGTAATGCGCCTAATGAATGTGTTAGGTGCATTGTTCATAAGACTCAACACTTTTTATTGCGCCTAACATGAGGGGGCGTCCTGGGGGCGTCGCACCACACTCGTAATATTAGACACATCTATGAATGTGGTTCGGCAAAAATAAACGCATTACTGCTCGGGCAGAACTATCTCAATGTGGTGCCTGAGCCTGAGAAGTTGAAGTGGAGCTAGATTTGCTGTAAGGGGCAAAAATATCCAATATTTCTCAACTTACATAAAAAGTAATTTATTATAATTATCGAAATGTATAAAATTTTATTATTTAAAGTTAATGAAAAATGTGATCATATAAAATTAATATAAAAATATATAATGATGGGGGGCGTGGTTTGCCATGTAGAGGACAGGACGCTGATTGCTGCAGCTCCTCCGGTGATTAGCCTTAAAACCCGGCTGAGACAAGAATCATGGGGCGAGGGAAGAATAAGAAGACACCCGCGGCTCCCCGGAACACCCTCTGAACCGCCGGGGGCTCCCTATCTCCCAATTTTTTCGCCCCGCTGCAGAACCTACAGGAGGAAATCCCTCCATCCCGCGCCAAGAAGCTGCCGGCGCCATCTTGCCGCGCGGCCGGGAACCCGCGCCATAACCCTGCACAGCAGTCGGCTGCACCCCCGTCGGGTCCGGACACTAACCTTCAGCCCGGAGGTAGGAGGAAGACGCACCCGGATCCACCAGCCCTGCCGAGGACTGCAAGCTCGACGGGACCAGAGACCTGCCTTCCTGACTCCCGGAGCGCACCACGTGGGGACCGGCCGCCGTGTGAGAGCCGGGGGTTTCCCCTCACCAGACGGGACATGCAGCAGCGGCGCCCGAGCCGCCAGGTCAGTGCGTCCCAGACGCCCGGAGCTCTCCTCCTGTGGCCTCGTTAACCGGCCCAGCGGGACTGCAGAAAACTGGGGACTTCCCCGCTCATGCCCGAGGCGGGGATGAGACAGCGCCAGCCTCCCCTGACTCTCCTCTGGACATTGCAGGGACAGTAATGGAGACATTCACCCCGCAGAATGCCTCCGCTAATTGGGCAGCTGAGGGCCCCACAGGAGTTACATGCCCACATATAGGGGCTTCATCAAGGGAGCGGCAGAGTGCTGGGATGGGAGATTACAGCCAGCAGGGAGCTGCTGACCCAGACATGACTCCCAGCAGGGACAATACAACACTCCTCACTGCTCAGGGCCCACAGAGTTCCACTAAGCCCCTGTCAGCGCTCGGTCCCTCAGTGAGTCAGCCTCCTCTTTTGCAAGGACGCACTAGGGGTGGTAAAGACTATAAAACAGAGGCGACATATCGCCCGACTTCAAGCTCTTCAGAAGGGGGTACTAGTCCCACCTCGGGACAAATGGAAGACACAATCCCATTGATAGCCCCTATGTGGGGATGCCTTTGGCCCTGAGCCGGGGCCCAGACTTTGGCTTGGGCGGTGGGGGGGGCTCCTACGGAGGGTGACCTTGGCCAGTGCTCCACGCCGGCTCTCCCTACCCGTGGGGGCCCTCCTCCCGCTGTGACCCCCCCTGGGACCCCCGGGGTAGCTCGAGGGAACCCTTGGAAGTCCCATTGCAGGGGATTACCTTTTGGGGAATCGAGCCCTAATTCTTCCGAAATGGGGCGGAACCCTCGTCACGCTGTGAAGACAGGCCATGCTGAAGCACCTCTATCCCAGAGTCACCCAAGGCATCCGCCGTCATAGGGTTTCCTGCCACATGCCACCAGAGACTGCCATGCTCGCATTGGAACCCACATCCAAACTCAAAGGCGCTGCTCTACCCTTCTGCCCTCCAGGCAAGATATGCGTTTTAATGGCCCAAGAGATGAAGCAAGCATGGCGGCAGGATCTCCGCCCTGTCCAGACGGATGTGGCGGACCTACAAAACGGGTTCACCGAGCTGGAAAAAGTTCAGGAATCAACGTCAACCCTGGTATCCTCCCTGCAGCAATCCCTATCGGAACAAACTTCACATCATCTCCACCTCACTGCCCACCTGGATGACTTGGAGAACCGCAACAGAAGGAACAATATCAGAATCCGGGGTCTCCCTGAAACGATAAAACAAGGGGATCTTTCTTCTGTTCTGATGAAAATATTCAACTGTATCCTGGGCAAACCCGAGAAGTCCTTCATTGAGTTTGACAGAGCTCATAGAGCGCTGCGGCCACAGAGTACGGATCCCTCAAGACCTCGCGATGTCTTTGCGGAGTACATCACTTCAACATTAAAGAGGAGATAATCAAAGGCTTGCCTAATGCCTAGAGTGGAGTTTGAGGGCATCAAGCTGCAACTCTCCCAGACCTCTCAAGACGTACTCTTCGGATGAGAGCAGCTCTAAGGCCCCTTCTGTCGGCTCTCCAGTCCAGGAATATCCTGTATAGATGGGGCTTCCCGTTTTCCCTTCAAGTCCGTCACGCTGATAGACTGCTCATCTTTCGTTCCATGGACGATCTGCCTGCCTTTACAACCTCTCTGGATCTCCCAGAGATATCTCTTCCTGATTGGCCTTCAGCTGCTTCAGCGGACCCCAACGCTGGGTTGCCCCGGCTTTTAGAGAACCAGAGTCTTCATTCGCAACTGATCTCTGTAAAGCCTCAAAGATCCAGACGCCGTAGGGGAAGCCCGGACAGCCAGCCCCCTCGGGCTAAACCTCACCGCTGAAGATATATGTCCCGGGAGGCGGGAGCTTCCCTAGGTTTCCCCCTTCTATCCCGTTATCTCCTTGCCTTAAAAATTCCCAGTCTTAGATATGATACTGACTTCTACCTGTCTGGATCGGGACTATCTGGTCTCTATTTGCTAAACACCCTGATCTACATTTCTGACTGATCCCTGGCCCTGTCAGACATACTACTAGGATGCCGTGTTATACTGTCTCTACCGGGTTGTGTCTTTGTTTTCATTTTTTCTCTTCTGTTTGATGTGTGATCTCTCATTTAGGGGGGGGGACCTGCCCCATCTGGGGCCACACCATGCCCCCATACCCCTCCTTTCCGCCCTTCCCCCTCAATGGGTGCCGGGGATGTGGTCCCTGGTGGGGTGGCTTCCTCCCCTCCATACAGTCTTCTGCTCAGATGTCACCGGAGGTTGGCTCGCTGCAGATCGAGGTAGCGTAGCGACTTGTTTTTTTTCCCTTTATTTTTCCTTCCTTTCTCTCTCTCCGACATTGCCACTTGGGTGGCCGCGCTCCTCTGTCCTGTTCTCTTTGTGGGAGAACCCCCGTATAGTTTTGGCCCTTTGAGGTATCCAAATGGCCACAGCAGTTACAAACCTGCCTCTTGTAGATTCTTGGCCTGTGCTTGTTAGGCCTTTGTTTTTTGAAGGTTTAGACTTGTTTTCTGTTCCTCTCAGGATGTCTGGCTCATCTCGTGTGACACTGTCCTCTCTGATATTCGGGGGCAATAATCTTTTTGGTGCTCCTAAACGATGCTATGGCGAATATACGTATCACGTCCCTTAATGTTAAGGGCTTTAATGTCCCCGAAAAAAGATCTCAGATTCTCTTCCACCTCCACAAACAAAAATCTCAGATTGTACTCCTCCAAGAGACACACCTCCTGGCCTCTCATATGCAATCATATAGGAATCGGTACTTCCCTGTCTGGTGCCATAATAGCGATTCTGCCTCTAGGGTTAGGGGAGTGGCCATTTTTTTTCACAAATCCCTCCCTATTACGATCCTTGATACCTTCCGAGACGAGGAAGCTAGAGTCTTGTTTGTAAAGATTAATTTACAGGGTCACATCTACACATTGGCCAACATCTATGCCCCCAATACGGGACAATTATCTTTTATGGCCAAGACTTTGGACAATCTACTTCACTTTGCCCAAGGGCAGATAGTGTTAGGTGGAGATTTTAACCTGGCTCTGAATCCTCTCCTAGATACCTCCTCAGGGCGCTCCTCGATAGCATACCACATCCTCAATAAAGTTAAAAAGCTGCTCCAAGACATGCAGCTAGTGGATGTGTGGAGACTGCTACACCCGGACGATAAGGAATACACTTTTTATTCCTTTCCACATAATTCGTACTCTCGCATTGATTACGTCTTTATTCAGCATTCCCTCCTTCGCAATGTGGTCTCTGCCTCTGTAGGTAATGCTCTCCATTCAGATCATGCCCCCGCTCACTGCACCTTCATCTTCCCACACTTTCAAAAACCAGCCTTTGCGTGGCGATTAAATGAATCACTCCTTTCTGACTCACTATGTTTGTCAGAACTGCAACGCTCTGCAGAATTGTTTATCTCAGACCACTCATCGGACCCAACCACTCCTCAGGTGCAATGGGAGACCTTGAAGTGCAGTCTACGGGGGGTCCTTATCAAACATGGAGCGCGCCTTAAGAGAGAGGCCGCCTTTAAGCTGCAGTCTCTGCTGTCAAAACTGACCTCATTGGAGACCCAACACAAGGCCTCGGGGCTGGAGAGTGACCTAAGAGCGGTGGTTCAAACCCGTCATGACATTCTCCAGTTGATGGAAAACAGACACAAGAGGTATCGCCAACTTTGTTCTAGTTCTTTTTATGCCTGGAGCAATAAACCCGGAAGGACTCTGGCTCGGGCGCTGAGAGATAAGAGGGCCGCATTATTTGTCCCCTCAATTAAATCCCAGGCGGGGCGAACGGTCCATCTCACCGAAGACATCCTTAAGGTGTTTCACCAATATTATTCTGACCTATATAATCTCCCTGCTCCCGAGTCCAGACCCCCTTTGCTCCAGTCGTATCTGGACAGTAATGCACTTCCACGCCTTTCTGTGGACGTGCTCGCCTCCCTGGAGGAGCCTTTCACTGAAGAAGAACTGGGGGCGGCCATTCAATCGCTGGCCTCTGGTAAAAGCCCGGGCCCGGATGGCTATACGGCCTTATTCTATAAAACCTTAAAATCTGAACTGTCAAAACCCATGCTTAGAGCATTCAATGCGGCCTCCCCAGAGACCCCTTTTGACCGAGCCTTCTTACGGGCTCATATTGTTGTCATACCAAGAGAGGGCAAAGACCCATCTCATGTCCCAAAAAATTTCCGCCCGAATCTCCCTGATTAACACGGACGCAAAAATCTTTGCCAAGATGGTAGCCGATAGAATAAGTCCCCTACTCACATCCGTTATTCACCCAGACCAGGTGGGCTTTGTTCCCTCCAGGGAGGCGAGGGACAATACACTAAAAACATTCTCTTTGATACACCACATCCGAGCACAAAAGACCCCATGCCTTCTTCTATCCCTGGAAGCTTGGTCCTTCTTACAGGGGGTTTTGGAATCACTGGGTTTGGGGGCAGGCATAAGGGGGAAGATTATGGCCCTCTATACCTCACCACAGGCCCCAACTCCGAATTAATGGAGTTTCCCCCCTCCCTTGACCATAGGGAATGGCACCAGGCAGGGATGTCCGCTCTCCCCAATCCTATATATATTGGCTATGGAGCACCTGATGCAGGCTGTGCGGGGGGACCCAGAGATTCGGGGGATCTCCGTGAATGACCTCCATTTCAAGTGCTCAAACCTTTGCGGACGATCTATTGCTATATCTCACTAGCCCTGCCACCTCCTTACCGGCAGCATTGAAGGTCCTGGAGGAATACAGCTCCCATAGTAATCACAGAATAAACATGGCTAAGAGTTCTGCCCTGAGTCTTAATTTGCCTCAGACCCTCCTGACCTCCCTGAAAACCTCTTTTCCTCTTTTAAGTATTTGGGGGTACAGATTCCCTCAACACCGGATTTGATTTATGACTTAAATTTCGCACCCTTTCTTACCGACCTTCAGCGGGATCTTACGAGATGGGATAGGAAGGACTTCTCCTGGATTGGGAGAATAAATATATTAAAAATGAATGCCCTTCCTAGACTCTTATATCTCTATCAGGCAATTCCTATACGACTTCCCAAATCTTTTTTCGTAACGCTCCGCAAAATAACATCTCAATTTATTTGGGCACGAGGTCGCCCCCGGATATCGGGAGAGGAAAACTGTCTCGACCAAAAGCGGAGGTGGCTTGTCCCCTCCCGATTTTCATGCATATTACCCAGCGACGGTTGCAGTCCCCCATTCTGGATTTCTTTTAATAGGGCAACCTCTAAACTGTGGTGATGCTTTTAGAATGGTCTGTTTCAGAGCTCCGGTCGCGGCCTTGCCCTGGCTGCCGGCATCTATATTACCAAGGAACCTTCTCATGCGTATACCCCTGATAGCTCAGACCTCCGTTACGATATGTAGATCCTTTGCTGCTAGGATAAAAAATTTTAGTATAGGTGGTCCATGCACCCCGCTACTAGGCAACCCGACCCTCCCAGACTCTCTATCTGTACCGCTAGCCCGCTTGTTAGGAAGGTCCGCTGCTCTTTCGGTGTGGGAGGGGACCTTAACCTCGAACTCCATGAAAAGTTACGAGGAACTGGTAGGGGATGTGGGCATGACCCATTTTTCCAGATTCTCGTATTACCAGCTACATAGTCTTTATTCACGGTGGAGGCAAAGTTTGGTGATGCACAGACCCCCCACTACCTTTGAGTTTGTGGTGCCTTGGCAGATACTGGAGAGGGGAGCTCTTTCCGGAAGTCTATAGACTAATGATAGGATCCTTAACACCTTTAGAGACTCACCTTCCAGAACACTGGGGGAGGGAACTAAACGTTACCTTCTCAGACGAAGAGTGGCGCAAGACATTTTGCTTAATCCATAAATCCTCAGTATCTTCCAGGGCCCACGAATTGAACTATAAAATTTTCACCAGATGGTACAGGGTTCCGGCATTATTGAATGTCCCTTTTTCCCCTCGACCTCGAGTGCTTGCTGGAGGGGTGGGAAAGAGAAAGGGACGATGGTCCACATTTGGTGGGGCTGCCCCGCTCTCAGCCGTTTTGGAAGGAGGTGATTGCAGTAATTCGTAGTAACGGGGAAAACAGATTCAGAATACTCCTGCCTCATGGGTCCTTTTCGATATCCCGCTCCCAAAATGCACTCCTTAAATCCCATCTTATTGTGTTCATGCTGTTGGCGGCCAAAATTGTTATCCCGAGACGTTGGTTGTCTAAATCACGCCCCACTCTGGTGGACTGGGTTTCGAGAGGTGCATGTATTGCAGCGGCTAGAGGAATTTAGATCCGATTCCCCAATATGCCCACTAAATACCTCCACACTTGGGGGGATTGGATTTCCTTTGCAGGACGGACCAATACTTTTCTGACCCTTAATACAGAGTCTTTCCCCAACTAGTTAGGGAGAATCTAAATTTGAAAAGGGGGTTTGGAGATAGAGTCAATGAAGAAAGCTACTTCACTTGCTTCTTCGCGAGAGGTGAGGGGTCACCGATGACGGATGTCCCGTTTTCCCTGAGAGTGTTTTACTTTTCCTTTTTTTCCTGGTTCTTTCTTTTTCTCTCTCTTGGTTCCAGGGTTACAGATATATGAGGTCCTGACACACATGCTCAGTTGCTCCATCTGTCGCGGCAGTATGTGGTAAAATGGAAGGCTCTTGGAGGCTGGTCTCTTAAACACAGACAGGCCCTCCGGGCTCTGAAGAGACAGTGCTACTGGGTTTTAAACTCTGATTACCACCTTTACCATATTTGTCGATAATAGATACTAATATGATATGTACTTATGGGCAATGTTAACTTCTATACGAAATGATTCTATAACTGATTCCTGATAAGATCTCTGTATCGAGCTTGTTGCTGTACCCTTTTCTTTCCATTTTTATGCTCAATAAAGATTATTTGAATACGTAAAAAAAATATATAATATTCCAAAAATATAAAAATATTTCCTATAAAATGTATTTAAAATTCATAGAATCTTAAACTAATTTTACATTAAATAACCCACAGATGATGTTGTTCAGATTTTTATGTTTAAAATTTTTACTACATTAAATTTTTTATTTATTTTTGCTGCTCTCACCCTTTATTCTGCATACAGCAAGAGCCAGCACAGCACAGGTATTGCTGGGACCTGTGGTCCTCCAAGCAGGATCAGGACCATAGTTTCTATTCACTGACATGCTATTCTAATGACTTTTCTTCTATTTGCAGCCTATCTATAGCCTTTATACATGTTTGGGGTATTACTAATGCGCCTAAGTTCCATAATGCGCCAAAGACACAGACGAGGAGCAGTGAACTTTAGACACCATTTATAAACGTGCAAAAAACTTTCATACATTCAGATGCATACGATACTGAAAAAAAAATGAGAAAATGAACTTTGATGCACCTAGTTCCATATATGTCTCCCCTAATTTCAAAAAAAGAAAAAAGTTTAAACAATGTAATTTTCTGATGGTGAGTTCGCTCTGCAGTATCTTTCTTGCCCACTGTAGTTTTCTTCTTGCCTCTTGAAAACCTAGTTTGTATAGTTCCATGATACAATTTGGAATGAGCCCCACTAGGACAATCAATAGCCAAAAATGACTCAGATTTTGCCTAAAAGAGTTCGTGCCACTAATGAGACTTATCGCCTATTCAACAATAGGTGATAAATGCCTGAACACTGGGGGTCCCATGGATCCCTAAAACAGGGGACCCCAATTCTTCCTGTGCACAGCTATCTTTGTGGGTCCCACAGACTTTGAATGGAGCAGGAGTGTGCATGTTTGGCCGCTCCTCCATTTAGCAAGGAAGGACGGTGGATTTATATAGTCCCTATCGTAGCAATCAATGGGAGTTCCAGTGGTGGGACCCTCAGTGATCAGATATCTATCACCAATCCTGTGGATAGGTAGGTGTTAAGTGTCATTTGTGGCACAACCCTTTTAAGAGCTGATGTCAGGAGTTGGAGGGGTGATCATAGGACTATCTACCCTGAGTTTGTAGGACTTGTGGATAGGATTTGTCCTAATGTGACAGCATAATTAAGACGTTTATCAGACTATGTATTGTGCAACGATAAATCTGCCAAAAACATTTTTCAAATAAATTTTAAATGTTTTTTAAGGCATGTTATAGTGGTCTTCTCACTTAAAGGGGTTGTTTACTACCAATTTTTTTATTGACCAATATGGAGCCGAGACTAGAAGAAAATAAAAGAAACAATACCCACCTCTGCACTGCCATTCGTTCCGGCGCAGCAGCTGCTGGTACTTTCCAGGAGTCTTCTGTTGACTTCAGGTTTTGGTAAAATGGAAAGTCACCGCTGCGGCCTCTGATTGGCTGCATTAGTTACCTTTCGGAGAATGCTCCTAAAAGCTGACAAAGTGGCAGACCTCCAAGGAAACCAAACTTGAGTATGCCATAGGGAAGGTGCAGCGCAGGATGCAACTAAAGTGGCAGGGGGGAGGCATACCACTACCATATCCGTACCCAACCCATTAGAGGGGAAACAGAAAAAACACAACGGCTCAACCAAAGCCTAGACTGTGGGATGATGATACCGTGTCACAACAGTCCTTAGAGCCCGCACCCAGTCATCCAGGGCCCTGCTACCTAGGCTGTATGATGCTCTAAAGTCTCAAGATAAGTAATAAACATGGGAGTTATGTGGGTCCTATTTCCAGCATCTCTATGGATTACCTGAACATTGTCACTGACAGCATTGCACGTGGTCTCATTCAATTGATGAGGACTGATCTGCTTTAAACTGCAGTACCTGGCACAGCCACAACTAAATATATGGAGCTATGCTTGGGAAAACATTAAAGGGGTTGTCTCATCTCAAAGTTTCATAGCATGCATGAATGAAATAATGCTGCTTTGCTCTGTCACTTCCTGGTCAAGCTGTCTGTAATTAGCATATGAGCTCCTTGTATTCATACTTCTCTGTTTATTAGTCTAGATTAAATAAATTACCTTCTCTGAGGGCCGGATGTAAACAGTTGAGTAATTACTGTCTTTTGTCTGAAAGATCAGAGAACACACAAGCTCTCACTGCCGGGCCATGACCTGTGTGATGACGTCACTCAATGCTATCAGATAGAATAAACAGCAGGGGAGAAGGAGTACACAGGTCGGTCACTTGGGAAACCTGAGAGCCCTCAGAAGGTGATAAAATCACTTGTAGCTCCTTAGCAAAAAAAGATTAACAAAGCAATATATTTGGAAAATGTCTTTATTTAGTGTTCCCTACATTTTGAAAGCTATTCTTTGTAGTGAGACAACCCCTTTAAGTGGGACAGAGGCTCACTACAGTCAGACCACTATCAATCACATATTAATGGTCATAAGAAAAGGCGATCAATATAACAGCCTTGAGGAACCTTATAACAAACCTTTACTCCAGATCACCATTGCCAGTGTTGGACTGGGGTGCCTGGGTCCCATCAGAGAAGTGTATTCTTAGGGCCCACCAGTAGAGTTAATTGCTGGGGCCCATTCTACAGCTACTGTACATCAGGGGTCCTTAACCAAAGGGCCACAGACCGGCACTGAGCTGTAGAGCATGCTCTACCAGTCCGAGGGCCCGGGCTCCAAATGATGCCGGCCGCCCGTTGTCTTTATAAGTTGGCATCTACTCTGCATGGCCATTATAAGACGGCTGTACAGAGTTAGTTGCTGCACACTGAGTGTGCAGCTGCTTAGCCGGGGAGAAAGCAGGGGCAGTTCATTACTGTCTTTGCTTTCCCAAGTGTTCAGTGAGCGCTGTATCTACACATAAATGACGCAGGCAGAGTGGAGTGAAGCAGCGGTGTCATCATACCCCCTGCGCCGCTGGGTCTCGCTGGATACTAGCTCCCAGAGCTAGCGACTCGGCCGGGGATCAGGGAGAGGTAACTTTTTTTTTGTTTATTACCCTGCTTATTTACTTACAGAGGACATGTACTTGAGCAGCTACAGGGGGCATGTATGTGAGCAGCTACAGGGGGCATGAATGTGAGCAGCTACAGGGGGCATGAATGTGAGCAGCTACAGGGGGCATGTATGTGACTATCTGCTGGGGGCATGCAACTATCTACAGGGGGCATGCAACTATCTACAGGGGCATGTATATATAACTACAGAGGCCATGTAACTACCTACAGGAGACCTATATATCTACCTACAGAAGGTTTATATACCTACCGAATGGGGCTATATTCGGACCTACATACAGGAGGCAAACATACTTACCTAAAGAGGGCCTATATACCTAGCTACAAGGGCCCTATATACATAACCAGCTACCTACAGGCAGCCTATATAACTAGCTACTAGGGTCCTAAATTCCTACCTATTAGGGTAGGCCTTTGTACCTACCTATCTACCTAATGGGGGACCTATAAATCTACCTACTTAATGGGGTCCACAGAGACTGTTTTATATGTATATTATATGCATGTATATTGCTGACCTAAGGAGCTGACAATCAGTCTGCAGTTATATAATAATGGTTATGCCATACTATACCCCTAAATGACACAGTATGCACTAAATTGTGTTTTTTGTGCACTCTACCTCTTGCTTTCTACCTCTCCTTCTCTGCCTGTCTACCTGGGAATTAGCCCTAGGCCTGTCATGCCCAGGGGTCCACCATGCCTAGGGACCCATCTAGCTCAGGGCCCACCTAAACCAGGGGGATTCCTAAATTCCCCTTTGTGCTAGTCCAAGCCTGACCATGGGTCAAGAATTCTCCCAGCACCTCCTGTCTAGTTGCCCTCCACATTATAGATACTCTCTGCGGGTATGTTGTTCTAGGTTGGGTGTGATTGTGTATTTTCTTTCGTATCTCTTCCTTTACCACTAACACATTTATTATTTATGAAACGGCTGCACTTCGTATAATGACAAATGAGACAATATAAAAGTTCAATCCAAAGAATCAATGCTGGGTGAGGACACAAAATCTGATAGTCCAGTTCCATTAGGGGTCTCAATCTCCACAGGGAATCATTGGTATTGATGTTCAGATGCAGCATAAACATTGAGCTCAGCTTTATGAGGATACATTGATTTTCAGGTTGTAATTTGGATCACAACCCTTTGTCTGGAAGAAATGTAACATTTCAAGTTGTCGCTCCCTCTGCTTTTCATTACACTTATAATAAATAAAAATAATAAATAAAACATAATAAAAAATGATAAAAATAATAATAACTAATATTACCATGATAGGTGCAACAGGACCCTGTACAATGCTAATTAGGTATCAATGTATGTCAATGGTGCGGATAATCAGAGGAGTTGCTGTATGACCACATTTCCTCATAGCTACAAATACAGTCTAGTACTACATGCAGCTGTTCAATTGAACTAGTTAGCTCTTTTTTTGCCCACCCCGGCCCTAACGTCATGTCATATTGTTTGTAGTGAACAATCTTTAAAGATATAGGGCAACATTTCCCAACACGCCAACGCCAGTTTTTTGGTCTATTGTGCGCCAAAACTACTTTTGACGCCATATTCTTGTTGCAAATGAACTGTCGTACACCAAAACTAGGTGCATTATACGCCGGGAACAACACTATGTAATGCGCCTAAAAATGGTGCACTGTGCGCCCCGTTGCGCAATGTGCCTTTTGAGGCGCATTACATATGTTATGCGACTCTGTCGGGCAGTGCGCCGCAATAGGCGCATTACATATACTACCACTGATATGCTATGTGCCACGAATTGCGCAATGCGCCTTTTTTGGTGCGGTGCGCCTTTTTCGGTGCAATGCGCCTTTTTAGGCGCATTAATGTATTCCTGACGGCAGATTTTAGAAAGTATCGGACTTTCAGGCACACTTTACACTGATTTAATGCGCCTAAAACTGGCATAGATACACCACTTTTTGGACATGTCACCCATAATGCTGGTTTCTCAGGCTCCAGGACCCAGGTGTGATTGATATTCTGCACCTCACATAACTTTATCCCTTCATATTACGATTTTAAAAACATAAAATACTTTACAAAATTCTGGTGTTGAGCACAGTGAAAAACTAGTTATGGCCACTGCACACCTGTTCCTCTTCTACTCGTGAATATTTTACTCCTAGACCACATCGTACATCATTGTGCTACATCCCTGCTGATTTTGCTACCCCTAAATCACTTTATATGGTATTGCTATCATATGGGGAAGCCTGTAAAATCCTTTAACAGGCAAATAAGAAGCAGATGACTTCTCTTTCATCTGTCTTGTGTTATCCTGAACACTGAAGAGTAACTCTGTGTTATAGATCTTTAGTGGGGGGTACTCTGAATAACATGCAGTATCAGTCATTCCTAACTTTGGCTGTAAAATGGCCAAGATGGCGGCAGAGCCGTCTCAACAGAGTTATGGGCCCCTGGTCATAGCACTGCAGTGGGCCCTGCCCAAATACATGACCTCATACTTACCTCGAGTCCCTCCCCTCTCCAAGCACACCCATATTATCACGCCACTTATGTCTGGACTTTAGGAAAGCCGCCCCTACAAGACTTTTTTGGCAGGGCAGGGACCCTTTTTGCCCCCCTCTCCACCGGTTTTTAAACGCCCTGCCATCCTAAAACACAAAAATTTTAAAAAGAAAAACCAACCAAAAATCCAGGTATGTTTTTTGATTCCTTGACATACAAAGACACCTGGGGCCCCCTATACTTGGGGGGCCCCGGGGCAACTGCCTTTTCCCAAGAAAAATGGCCCGGATGGGGGCCCCCAAATGTGCTACTGAGAGGCCACATTCATTCATACAATGGCCATGGCTAACGCTTGTGTCTGGGTCCCACATAAAGGGAATTGTCATTAGAAAATTACCTTTTTTATGTCAAACACATTTTTACGATTTGTTGGTTGTGTTTTTTTTTAATTTCCCATATAACTATCAATATTGTTTTGTTTAAAATAAAATAAAAATCAAAATCCGCAGTTTTCATTTTGGCTCTAAGTCAATAATAGCCCGACCTTCCGTTCTTAAGAGAGATTTTCAGCAGTTTCCTCATTATCACCAAAACAGGATTACACGAAAGGTGAAAAACCAAGTGAAGTAACACGGGATCCACCGCACAAAAGGAATGTCACATTTCCCCTCCCCTTTTCCTTTCTGCTTTTCCTAAGAATAAATGGGTCTGCCCTGTTCACAGGCTCCATTTCCATGAAACGCTGTAAAGCACTCTCTAAATGTGCAAAAAAGTACTCGGGCTGCCGGGCTGCCCTTTAAAAAAACCATACATACAAAAATCTGAAATCAAAAAATAAAAATCTAAGAAAAAAAATAATATTACATACTTTATTAACTAGACAAAGAAAAAAATGGTGATAGATTCCCTTTAAGTGTACATGGAAAGGAACTAAAATACTGGTTAAAGGGGTATTCACACCATAGACATTGATGGCTTTTTGATGGGATATTCCATTAATGTATAACAGGGGCAGGTCTCACCTCTGAAACCCGGCGCCAGTGACTTGGAAAAATTCCCATTTTTTTCAATGGAGAGCCAACCATTCTCTTTCAAAAAAAAGAGTTTTCGAGTTTCGTTCTCCAGAATGTGCGGTCCCCTGGGTTTGGCCCCACCTATCAACATTGAGTATATCCGGTCCAAGTGTTTTTAAAAGGGGGTTTTCCCCAAATCTCATTCAACCCCCTGCCCCGCCTCAAGCTCTGTGGCTCGAAGGGGATTTTGGTGATTTGTTTTGAATTGCTATCATTGCCCCCAGCAGGAACATCACCGGGCCTTCCTCTCTGTAGTAAAGAAAGGTCTGTTTATTAAGCATTGTGAGTACAAAAGGTAAAGCTTTTGCCCCGGGCAAAAGGTCCTGGGGTTCAACCCCTGCGGGAACCAACCTGGGGTTTTTTTTTTTTCTTTTTAATAAATGCACAGACCCATTGAGGTTTCTTTTTATTTATTTGCATTTTTTTTCTAATTACTAAGGAGACAGGGGACAGATAAAAACAGCCCCCGGGGTTTAACACTCATTAGTGCCTGAAAAGGTGATTCTGAGCATGTGCGACCAGGAGGGAGGATTTACAGCCCTGGTCGATCCCCGGAATGATTTGAAACAAGGGATCTTTAAAGGAGCTAAGACAAAAAGGGTGCAAATTTTAAAAAATGAGAAGGGAAAATGTTTTTTTTTAATTTGCAACCTTCCCACGTCAATTTTACTTCATGGCAAAACCCCTTTAAGGTCTTTATAAAACTAAAGAATTATTACAGTTCTTGACATCCAAATTTGAGAACAGACTGAAGGAAAAATTATGTATGGAGACACATAAGGAACTTATGAAAAAAACAATAGGATCTTTTTGTATAGTTTAAAATTATTATTATTTTTAAAAATTTAATTATTATTATTATTAAAAATTTTTTTTTTTGGGCTAAAACCAAAAAATACATGTAGGGATCACCATGTTTGAGCCTTCAATCCAAGTTGAAAGACTTTGCTTACTTATATGTCTGATGGAAAGCTCTGATGTAGGCCAATGTATACAGTAGGGCCATCTTTTCCATTGGGAACACTAATCTGTTTCCTGGAGGCCCCACAAGCATAGGGGCCCAAAGTGGTGTATGTCCCAGGAGTAAAAGAAACATACCCTGGATCCCTAAGTTGGCTTTGCTTATTTAACTGTTTGCGTGTTTTAGGATGTGCAAACAGTTAAAAAAACCAGGGGGGAAAGGGAGCCAAAGGCCCCCCAAGCCAAATGCCAGTAGGGCTGCAGGCGCGGGGTTTCCAGACAAAGTGACGTGATAAAAGGGGTTTACGGGGGGTGGCTCGAGCGGGCCAAGGGGGAAATTAGATTTGGCATTGCCCACTGCGTGCTCTGGGGGGCCCATAATTCTGTTACGACGGCTCTGACAGTAGGTATGACAGGGCTCCCTTTCCCTGACAAACACTGAAAACAGTATTCCGAGTGGAAAATGTTTATTTTGTGGGATGCCTCCGCATAAAAAAAACTGGAACGAACCAAGCTTTTCTATAACTGGCCAAATGGTATACCAACATATTCCATCCCAATGGCTTCCTTACCCACAGTGTGGTTGTAACGAGTACTATGGTTATGTTTGTGGAGCTTTTCCTGGCCAATATTCCAAACTCTTGGACTCAAAGGTGTTGTGCACAGGGACTTAGCCATCCAGCTGTACAACTGTAATTATGAAGAGGTGGTTTTTTAGGCAGCTAAAGCTCCGGTGTGGGAGCAAAAGACATTCCCACAGTTCCATATACCTTTGAAATTTTTAGAAATGAGTTTTCATGGGTTTATTTTTTTTTTTTTCACTATTCTTTAATCAATCATGGAAAACAGAGACATTCTTGTGTTACTGGGGACTGAAGCATGAACAATGAGATTAACGGCATGGAAACTAAATGTAAGGTATTGATTGGGGTTTTGGGGGCACGTTGGCCTGATATGTCTTATTCTTGGGTATAATGACACACTATCCCGCTTAGTGGAAATAATTTAGTACATATTCTGCTATATCCCTCTACCATTTGTGCACCAGCCTTCATAGCTACAGCTTTTTTAAGGCGCAGCTATAGAAAGTCCAGAGCTGGTAGTTACACCCCGGACCTGGTGCCTGAGGTGGCCACCTAAGAAGACTCAAGAATAGCACGAGTTAAGTGGGGGTTTGTTGATATTACATTGGCCCAGGGGAAACCCAAAAATTTTGCTTCTAGTTGGTATCTATAAAATGTAAAAAAAAAACCCCTTTGAAAGCTCTTTTCCCTAATAAGGGGTGTCCCAAACCCTACACTTTTATGGCAATCGAAAAAATGTATCAATATGCCTCTAGGGAATGCACCTATCTCGGGGACAGGACCCTGAAAGTTTCAGCTCAGAATGGAAAGCTGGTCGTGTTTCTGCACAACTCTCCATTCTGTTCTATGGGAGCTCTGAGGACAGCCGAACCCATCGGACAACAACCTGGAACTCCAAAGAACTAAAGGAGGGGATAGCAAACACGACATCTCCAGTTCGAAACCCAAAACTTTCGGGGACCTGTTCCCAAAATAGGTGTTATCTACACACTTATCCTATTAATATGCATCAAAATGCATGGTTGGAACACCCTTGTAACATATGCGTTTTGACATATTAGAACAATACCCTCCTTTAATAGAGCAGCCCTACATAAGGCAGCTCAACAGCTCGAATAACTTTAAAAGGGGGTTTTTCGTTTCAAAGATCATTCTGATTATGGGGACATAAAAATAAGCACTTTTTTTTAATTGGTTCATTACCCAAATCACTTTGGGTTTTCAGATATGACTTCTCGTAAATCTTTTTTTGTTTCGCTGTTCTCTGTTGCTGTCGGGAAAAGCCCCCTGGCGATTCCCTAGACAACCCCCCTCAAGGATTTGGCTGGCTGACATTTCATTCAGCCTGTGGGAACGCCCCCCAGACAGGGAAACCCCCCGGCCACCCCCCTGCGCTGTGATTGGGGTGCCTGCACACTCTGTGTTTACTCCCCTCACTGTTAAAAAACGATAGTGAAACCAAGGTTCTGGCTCATGTACATCTCCCCGCTTAGGTGAAATCGGGAAGACTCCCGTTTAAAGGGCTTTTTGCCAGAGTTGTTTCACCTCCCACAGGGCCAGTCCTTAAGCTAATGCTTTGAAAAGAGGCGTCGTTCCTCATCTAATGCAAAACCCCCGCCTCCTTATAGCCATCAGCTTATGTATAACATAAAAATAAAAAACTGTATCTGTATAAGCTCTTGTAAGTGCACTCAGGGATCAGCTCGGCAAACAGAGTTAAGGGGTTCAAGCCCCATCATATTTTTTTTTTTTTTTTTTATAAATTTTCACATAGTAAAAATATGAAAATAAGGTTTAAAAACTATAATTTTTATTTATATAACACACAAAGGGCCCCCCCCAAAAGTTCCCACCTCGCAGTAGTACACCCAAACCTTCCAACATATGTATACAAGCTATTTCTGGGGGAAGACATGATATAGGGGGAGCTATGTATGTTATAATATCTTTTTAGAGATTTACATATAAAGTTTTTGGTCCCCCCTACTTATGTGTAAATTTAGGGGGGGGGGGAAATTCTTTAGGGATTAGAACTCCAAAACCCCCCCCTTGTAAAGCCAACACTCTTTACCCCCGTGCACTTCCAGGCCAAGTTTGTTCAGGTTGAGCAGGTTTTTTTCCCCCAAAGGGGCTGAATTTTTTTCCTCCCCCCCTTTTCACACATGTCACTGACAGCGAGCAAGACTTTACTTTGAAGCGATAATTGTCCTTGTAGTAAGTAAAGATCATCCTTTGCATACAATTTGGGGAAAACACCACAAGAATTTAAAGCTGCTGGCTTTTTTATGTAATTTGGTTGATAAAAAATATAAAAAAGGGTTTTTGCTGGAGTTTGCTGGAGCCTCAAGGCTGCAGACATAAGCATGCAGGAGGCTACAGAGCTGTTATATCCAGACAACCTTCTGCATCCCCTGCTTTATAGAAAATGATGACGTCACAGTTCTTCAGTGAGGAGAGACACACCTCCTGGGAGAAGAGACACGCCTGCTGACAGGAGAGACACGCCCCTGGATTTCAAACTCAATCTGAGAAAATTAACTGAACAGCCCAAACAGCTCAAACGATAACACCCCTTTAAACAACCAGGTACCATGTCATTTGATAGAATGCCACATATTACTACACAATTGTTTTGTTGACATCGTCTTTTCTTCTTTTTTCTTATGTTATTTTTGATTGTTTAATACTATTGTCCTTAATAAAATTTTACTTTTAAAGGGGTTTTGCCACAAAGTAAAATTGACGTGGGAAGCTTGCAAATGAAATAACAAACATTTTCACCATTCATTATTATTAAAAATTCTGTACTGTTTTTGTACAGCTCCATCTCCAGGGGATACGACCAGGGCTGAGAGCTTCTCAGTCCTGGTCGCACATGCTCAGACATCATCTCTCCTCTCAGGCAGCTCCTGAGTGTTCAAACCCCAGGTGCTGTCATTCTACTCCTGTCCTCTGTGCTCCTTAGTAATTAGTCAAACAGTGCAAATAAATAAAAAAAGAAACCTCAATCAGGTTTGTGCATTGATAAAGAGAAAAAAAACAACTCAGAGTTTCTTGTGGGATTTGAATCTAGGACCCTTGTGCCTGGAGGCAAAAACATTACCTCTCAGCTACTCACAATGCTTTACATAAACAGACCTTTCTTTGACTACAGAGAGGAGAGGCATGGTGATGTCATCCTGCTGGGTCACATGATATGCAACTCAAACAAATCCCACACGCCTCCTTCTGAGCACACAGAGCTGAAGAGCTGGATGCAGCAGGTATGAAATGAGATTGTGGCAAAACCCCTTTAATATGGTATGCAGCCCTCTCTTTTGTGTTTTTTGTATTGTATATTTTTGAGTGGTAACCATATATTTTGATTATTTTTGGAGGTGTTGTGTACCCTCACAATAACACAAACGAGCTATTTTTTTCTTTGATAATACTACACTTACTATACGGCTGAAAGAAAATGTAATTTGGATATATAAAAAAAAAGTTTGTGATGGGAATGGTCCTTTAACTTTTTTTTTGCTTTCATCAGCAAACACAGGAAGACATTAGAGCTGTCATCATACACATTACATTGTCGCATGATACTTTTCACATTAACAGAACCTGCCAACAATCATGTTTATGTCCCATTATATTATGTACTACTGTTCCTGTAAGGGAGTCCTCCACCAAAGGAGTCTCTACTAACATTGATTTAATCCTTAGGTGATTGAATGATGATAAAGATGTATACAGTACATAGGTCTAGTTTTAGGTCAAAAGGGGTAAGGTTTCTAATTAGGGAGAAGCACCCTGTCGGTGTGCGGAGGCTTAGGGGGACATGTATGAAAACTGTCTTGGTCTAAGACTTTCTTTGTTGCCCATAGCCACCAATCAGAGTTCCCCTTACATTTCATCTAGTGCTCTGAATAAAACGAAAGGGGGGCGCTGATTAGTTGTTATGAGCTTTGATGCTATGAGCAACAAAGAAAGTCTTAGACCTAAACAGTTTTCATACATGAGGCCTTTATTGTCTTGGATGCTCCAATGAAATTTAAATATTCTAAGAGGCTTATGGGAAAAAAGCTGGGACCCTGCAGCGCCCTCTATTGGATGCATTGGAAGTCACATCCGACTCACTGAGCCTTGCAATGTGAAAGGGATTAATAAAGCCATGCCAGTTTCTTCATCTGAAGAGCTGATTCAAGGTATTGCTCCTCGTTAGTGCAGAGTGGAACACTGGCTGGCTTGGCAAGAGGCAATAACTGTAGCACCATGTCGTTGTGTGGAAACTTACTGCCTTGGACGTTCCACTGAAATTTAAATATTCTAAGAAGCTAACGTTACGAACAGCATATATATGGTCGAGTCACATTATTATAATTATCAGCTTATATCTTATCCTGTAACCACCCTGTTCAGCAAGGACAGCAGCTAGACAAGCTAGGAGTAACTCAATAAGTTTTTGGTAGGTTGTCACAGGTATCTGGAGCTGACTGCACCCCACGACTGCTGGAGGGTCCATAGAACCAATGCCACCATCCAGGAGCTCCAACAGGTGCTCAATTGGATTTAAGTCTGGGAAATTAGAGGGCCCGGAGAGTACCTGAAAGTCTTGGTCATGCTCCTCTAACCAAAGTTGGATATTTCTAACCATGTGATATGTCACGTTGTTTTGGTGGAAAATCTTAACCACCTCAGGGAAGATAATCAGCATGTGATCTGCGAGGATGGATTTATACACAAATCGGTTGAGAGCGCCTTCCACATGGATAATTAGCCCAATGAAAACATTCCCCAGACCATAACGCTGCCACCAACAGTTGTATTCTTCCAACAATAGTTGCATGTTGTTTGTTCGTTGATGTCTCTCACAAGCCAACATCCATGCATTTGATGAAGCAGAAAACTTGACTTATGAGAGAAGGTAATCCTTTGCCATTCTCTGGGACCCACAACTATCTCGAGACTGGGCCCCCAAAAGATTTGGCTCAGAATGAAGAGTCAGTTGCACTTCTGCAGGACTCTCCATTGTGTTGTGTGGAAGTTCTGAGCACAGGTGAGTGGTGTGTTTGGCTGTACTCAGGACTCCTACAGAACAGAATGGAGAGTCTTGCACAAACACGATTGTCTCTCCATTCTGAGCCAACACTTTTAGGCGTCCGTTCCTGAGATGGGTGCAGGTCCCAGTGGTGGAATCCACATGTATCAGACTTTGATGGCATATCTGGTCGGAAAACCCTTTAAAGGGCTGGTGTCTCTAATAAAGCAGCCATTGAGAAACTAGCTAAATGATATTACATAAGAAGCAGGGCTCCGTAGCGACTGCTACCACTACACTCCTTATAGCTACTATAGGGGATGGAGTGGTAGCAGTCGCTACCAAGCCCTACAACCTGAGGGGGCCCAATGGCCCGTCTGCCACATAATAAAACACCAGTATTGTAAATGGTGCATGGTAACCAAGGGGTCCCATTTCATTTTTTGCACTAGGGCCCAAGAGCTTGAAGTTACGCCTCTGATAAGAAGATATCTTCGAGATATAGGTTTAGGAATAAATTTTCTCATTTCAAAAATGAAACTTTTTTGTTATCCTAAGGTGCAAAAGGGTGAAAATTCTAGCACACGATTGTAACGATTTTTTAGGAATATAACTGTTACCACAAGACGCATGGCCCATTTAACCCAGTCTGGATAATTATCTCACATGGACAAAACATTTCTAGTACTAAACAGACTTTAGAACCTAACATTTCCTGACTGGAGCAGTGAATGGAGTACATAAAGGAGCATGCACCCTCTAAGAAAACATCAGCTAATACATCAGTCACCACCTGACATAGGATTGTTTTATGTAAACTCGTCCTGTTCAGTCGTCCATACTGTATGTGTCTAGAGGGAAATTGTGTGCTCTCTTGACAGTCGGTTAAATGTACATAATCCGTGCTAACAGTCTCCTACAGAAACTTCCTAAGCCGCCATTATTCTTCATGTCATCACCACCTTCTATAGAGGACGGCTGGAATACCCTGAGCAAAGACCAGGGATTAGGGAAAATTAAACAAATGACATTTTTCGGAGGTGTTCTATAGTTCCTCAGCTTCCTACGACTGCAGAGAGAAAAAGGACACAATGCAGTGTCAATAAGTGGCATGCACTTTTTCCCTGGGTTAAATTATTTTTTCCTGCTTTTGCTTGTACAGGATAATCTGTCTAATTTTTGTACAGACAGACCGGATGTGCTTGTGATGTTTTAATGAAAGCTTTGCCCTGGGAAATTTATGTTTGACAAAGTACCAGCAAATCCCCTTTTTTATTTTAGACCAAAATTTTCTAAAAATAATGGTTCTTCATAACTATGTGCATCAGGCTGGGAGCACATACAGGCATCTGTCGCAGGGCTCTGCCACAACTAAATTATAAATTTTAAGGGGGGAAAACAAAAAGCCGTACGGGGGGCCAAACAGCCCCCTTTGACCCTGCACTCTTTGGTACCTTCATATACACTTATAATATGGGTAGCAAATCTAATGAGACAGACAAGATTTGTTTCTGTCAGATTCTTATGGTCTCTGTTTAATATAATATAAATTTATATATATATATATAATAAATATATATATATAATATATTGTGGGGCCGGTTTTACATGTAGTTGCCCTTTTTCTGCAAAAGGTGGAAAACCCAAAGTGGTAATCAAATTCACCAAGAATATTGGCCTTGGGGGGAATAGGAGCGGGTCAAATGTTTGCAGCCACACTAAAGGGTTTGGGCAAAGGTGTATTTTTATTTTTTGGTTTTTTACCCGGGTTTTTGGGGGGCGGTCTTTTTTGGGGAGTAGACAAGTGTCCCGGGGGGGTGTCTACTCCCATTTTTCCCACGAACCCTGTTCCCGGGTTTTTCCAGCACATGTTTTGACGGGCCTTGGGGCCTACAAAGCCGGGCCCGGGAAAAGGGGGGCGGGGTCTCCCTCCTGCGTAGTGTGAGCAAAGGAACTGGAGAGAGGCTCTGGCCCCCCAAAGGCTGGAAGAAGCCGAAACCCCGTGGGAGACGGGGAGAAGTTGACAGGTTTAGGGGGGAAATGGAGAAGTTAAAAGGGGGGATTTGCGAATTTAGTTATGGGGAGGAGGATTTTTTTTTTTGATTTATATATGTGTGAATACTGTGCCCCAATAAAACTGGTTGGGGGGCCAGTGTTAAACGGAAGACCTGGGTTTGTCAGGTGCCATTTTCTTACAAAAGCGGGGAACCCGGAGGAAGGGAAACCCCCAGGCGAACCAAGATGGTGGCCAAAAAAAGGAGTGGGAGTCCTTCAATATATATATAAATATAAATATATAAATAATATATAAATATATATATATATATATAATATATATATATATATACTGTGGATAGACCTGTGGAGGATAATAGTGGACCCGACGCACTCAGCAAAAGATCGGCGTCTCAGGCAATGGTATAATTAAACCATCAACATTTTATTCTAAAACTATCGGAGCTTTAAGGCCCCGACAGAATTAAAACAGTAAGCGCGGAAAAACCCGCGCTTCCTCAGGACAGATCTGTCCGGTGGAAGCGCGGGTTTTCCGCGTGAAACGCGTCGACTGTGCACTTGTTTTTATTGTTCTTACTGTTTTAATTCTGTCGGGGCCTTAAAACTCCGATAGTTTTACAATAAAATGTTGATGGTTTAATTATACCATTGCCTGAGACGCCGATCTTTTGCCTGAGTGCGCCGGGTCCACTACTATCTCCCACAGGGATATCCACAGTACTTCTCGCCAGGTTCTTTATAGGACCTGGATATTCTTCGGACCAAGGCAGCTGTGCAGAGGGCGACGGAAAAAACAGCCCTTCAAACGAATCTGAGTGTTGTGCCTCTCCTTTGCACAACCCTATATGGTGAGCCCATACTTGCTATTTTTATTTTCTTTCTAAGGTTTTACACTATTGTGCGCCCTCCTGTTTTCTCCTTCTCCTTCTCTCTCTCTCTCTCTCTCTCTCTCTCTCTTTTTTTTTTTTCTTTTTGTATACTCTCTTCTCTTTCCTTCTTATCATCTTTCTCTCTCTCTATTTATATATATTATATATATATATATATATATATATATTATTATATATATATATATATACTGTATATACTCGAGTATAAGCCGACCCGATTATAAGCCGAGGCACCTACTTTTGCCACAAAAACCGGGAAAGCTTATTGACTCGAGTATAAGCCTAGGTGGAGAATGCAAGCGGCTACTGTGAATTTTAAAAATAAAAATAGATACCAATAAAATTAAATAGGCAGTTTAATGTCCCCCATAGGCAGATATAGGCAGTTTAATGTCCCCCATAGGCAGGAATAGGCTGGTATAGGCAGTTTACTGTCACGCATAGGCCAGTATATGGCTGGTATATGGCAGTTTTAATGCCACCATAGGCAGGTTTAGAGGTCCCAGCAGATTAGGCTGTATAGGCAGTTTAATGTCCCCATAGGCAGTATAGGCATGGTATAGGCAGTTTAATGTCCCCCATAGGCTGGTATAGGCTGCTACATGTCCCCCTAGGCAGGCTATAGGCAGGTAATTTCCCCCATCGGCAGGTTATAGGCAGGTATAGGTCCTCATAGGCAGGGTATAGGTTCCCCTAGGCAGGCTATAGGCAGGTAAAGGTCCCCCTAGGCAGGCTATAGGTAGGGTATATTCAGGTATAGGTCCCACTAGGCAGGCTATAGGCAGGTAGAGGTCCCCCTAGGCAGGGTATAGGCAGGTATAGGTCCCCCTAGGCAGGCTATGGAGGTATAGGTCCCCCTAGGCAGGCTATAGGCAGGTAGATGTCCCCAGCAGGTAAGGGGAGGGATGGTCCCCCCAGGGGAGGCTATAGGAAAA
>JAODAL010049928.1:0-27807 GCA_025379985.1 Phyllomedusa bahiana | reverse complement strand
AACTGAAAGGGTTTATGCACATTCAGATCTCTGAACGATTTTGGGAACTGAATTAATTTGCAGACCCCCCAGGCTTTATATTTACTTTTGAAAATTTATTTAACTCCTAATCACAGAAAAATTAAATAAAAAAAGGTGGAATTTGTGAAAAGTAAAGCCCACTGCACCCCAAAGAAAAAATTCCTATTCAAAAATTATAACTTTTAATACTTCTTTTAAAAAACAAAAATACCCCCCTATCTCCCTTACATTTTACTATCTCTAACAAAAACCAAACCCTTTCCCCTAAGTAACGTTCGGGAAATCGTCCCAAAAAGGACGTCCCGTTTTCCCCGATGCTGCCCCTGTAACTTTTCCCACCTCAATAGATATATATGGGTAAAAAATTTTCAATAAAGCGGGGATTTTACACTCCCCGGCCATTTTTTAGGTAAAACCTGCCCACTGCTGGGTTAAAACACTTAATTTCTAATCAGCCAATCACTTTGGGCCGGAAAAACCGTGCATTTAGGCATGGGGACATGGTAAAGACAATCCCCTGCATTTCCAAACCGAGCATCAGTAGGGGGAAAGAAAGGTGATTTGAGTGTTTTTAAACTTTGGCAGGGTTTTGGTGCCAAAAGGGGCTGGTTGAGTTTTTTCAAAAACTGTTTGATCTCCGGGGATTTTTCACGCAAAAACCTTCTTTTAAGGGTTTACAGAAAAAGGTTTCCAAAAAAGAAAAAAAAATCCGGGGTGGCGGAAACCCCCTGTGGGGGGAAAAATGCCTTGTTAAAGCCAGAGGTCAAAGGGGGAATGGGCAGATTTTGGGGTTCGAGTGTTTAAAAAGGCAACAGGGGACAAAAATTACCCCCCACCCTTTTTAAAAAAAAGGGGAAAAAAAGAGCATCTCTGAACGCACGTACGGCGAACTTTGAGGAGGGGGCCTCCCGCACAAAAAGGGCCCAAAACCCCGGGTCCCAAACCCTTTCAGCGAAGAACCCAGGAAATGGGGCCCTCCTTTTTCCCCAAGCTCATCAAAAATTGGCCCAGTAGAAGTTTGGGAAAAACGTTGCCTTGGTTGATGAGCTCCGATTTTGCTGCAAACTTTCCCCGGATGGTGGGGTCAAAAATTTTGGCGACAACAAAAAGGGAAAAGAAATGGACCCATCCGCCTTTTTTTCAAGGGTTCAGGTGGGTGGTGGGGGTTTGTCATGGTGTGGGAATATTTTCTTGGCATTTTTTGGGCCCCTTTTTGGAAACCCAATTGACCCATGGGTTTGCAACACCTTTTGAATCTATGCCCAAAGTTTTTGAGGCATTTTCTGAAGGCAAAAGGGGGTCCAACCCTTTACTAGCGGGGTTTTAACCAATAAAGTGGCCGGTGAGTGTTTTCCCCTCCCCTTAAGGGAGGACAACCACCAATTTAAGGGTAAATTTAATACTAGGGGAGTAACGGCCGGAAAACCCAATAAGGAAAACCCTTACAACCGTATTGGACTCCTATAGTAAAAGGAACCAGCACAAACCCCTACCTTTATTTGAAAACACTTTTGGGGTCAAGTGCTGAAATCCATATGAGACCTTTCCCCAGAAAAAATGCCCAAACCCTTAAATAACTGAAAGACCCAATTTTTAATCATATAGGTTTTTTGGGAAACACATTTAAAGGTTAATAAACCCTTAAACCCAATGATTCCCCTTTTTTAACCCCAGACGCGTTTCCCCCCCCAGTAATGCAGGGGATTCATCAGGGGGCAGAAAAAAGGATTCCTGCTTGATAAAATAATAACCAATAGCTGCGGGCCCAAGGGACCTCCCATGCCGCTTCCCCTTTTATTCTTTTTTAGCAAATTTAAAAGGGCCCACAGGGGTTTTTCCCATTATGGCGTATCCGGGGAATCCCCCCTGCGCTGTGGGGTAGTGGTAAAAAACACATGCCCCCCTAAAATTCAAAATTGATGGAAACCCTGTAGAGCATAGAAATTCCCTTCCAAAATTCGCGTGGAAAAATAATACAGCCCCTGTCGGAAGTAAGGGGAAAACCTGGCCCACAGGGATTTTGGGGGCCCTTTCAATACCATAGAAACCCGGGAAAATGCTCCCTTTAACAGCGAATACCCGGACGGGGACGAACCCCAGTGGGGTGACCCCGGATTTTGGTTACCATAGCCCCGGACTCAGTACGCATTTTTTGCTGATGGGTTTAACATTTTATACGGGAAAAAAAAAAACGAAAATTTTTTTTTTCCTGGGTAAAAAAATAAAAACCCTTTCCCCACTAATTGATGTTAACTACATCCCAAAACCAAAGATGTTTTATGTGGGATCCTTTTTGTAACCCCAAACTAAAGTCCCGCGCATCCCATGCCCCATTTAAAATTAACATTTAAACAATTTTTTTCACCAAATTTAAAATGCCTAAAAAACGGGGAGACAATTTTTTTTTATTAGACTCAGGGGGAAAAAGAGTTTCCAATTTAGGGGTTATTATGTTTAATTTGTGGAAAAAAGAAAACATGAAAATTTTCCCAATTTCTTTTTTAAATATTAGGGAACTTTAGGAAAAGGTTTTTCGTGCATGCTGTCAAAACCCCCCGGGCCTAATGGATAAAATTTTAACAAATAATAAAAAACAAATAAAAATAGAAAAAATACTCAGGCCCTTTGGGGAAAAACTTTTCCGCAATATAAGACCCAAAAAAATGTAAACCTATGGGTGCCCACTTAGATAAAAAAACCAAGTATTTTTCTCATTTGGGCCCTTGGGGCTGTGGGAATCGAAGTCTATATGCCCACTCTGTCTCTTTGCAGATTTTAATTCTTTTTTTTTATATCCCCTTTTTCTCGTTGTCAAATGGGCCCTTTTAAATTCCCAAAAAGGAAACGTCAACCCCGATGAATCACCCCATGTTTCTTGCCTTTTATTTTTTCTGGACATGGGGTTTTTCCCGCCTTTGTGACCCCCCCAGTTTGTTTCCCAAATTTTCGAAACCTTTTCCTTTTTGTCTTTTCGTTTTTCCCCAAATATTGTTTCCCCGGGACCCCTTTTCCCAAAGTTATATAACCCCTTTGGGTTTTACGACATTTCATAAATTCTCGAATTAAATTTATATTTTAAATTTGTCACTTTTACTCCGGAATTTTTTTGGGGGGTATGTGTCTACAAAAGACACAGCCTCCCATCCTTAAAAAATTTGCCTAAGGTTCCCTTTTTTCTAAAAAGATTTCTCCTTCGGGGGGGCCCACAAAAATGACTCAAATTTGAGCTTTTTTGGGATCCCCCCCCCGGGTTTTTAAAAGTAATGGGGGTTTGAAATAAAGGGGACACCCCTGATAAATCCTTGTTAATTGAGGATCCCCAGTGCTTACGGGGGGAAATACGCACTACATCTTTGGTTTGTTTAAAAGGGTTTCCCTCTCACTTTTAAAACCTGGGGTTTTTCCTCTTTTTTCCCCTCTCTTAAATTTTCAAGAGTGTTTCTTCCTCAACAAAAGGCTTTTTTAAAAGGCTGGTTGAGGGAGGTATGGGGGGGTAACCCCTCTAAAGAAAACCCTTTTCCGTAGGTTCATTCGCTTTTTTGAAATTTAGCCCCTCAATTCGGGGCGTTCCCTTTTGTCCCCCAAAGGTTTATGCCCCTTAGGTATCCCTTTCTTTAAATTGACCGGGTGAGGGTGACTCCCACCTTAGGGGGACTTTTTGTGGCTGTTCCTTCCTTTTGATTTCCGGTTTTGAAAATAAATCCCCTAGATTGTCTTTAAATATTTTTAAGTACAAAAAACCCCAATCTTGATGTATATAAACTCAAATGTGGGGTTTTTAAACCGACCATTTATGTTCAGGGACATCGAGAAAATTTTAAAACCCGCGCCTCCTTTCCCATGCCCAACCAGAAGCCGGTCTTTCGATTTTCCTCCCCCAAAATTTAAATATTGTCGGTAGGGAACCCCCAACCCCCCTTTCCCCGAACACCAGGTCCTCTCCCACCAGCCCGGGAAAATAAATTGGGCAACGTGGGGGAAAAAAGGGGCTCCCCTTACCCAGTCCCCCTGAGCTGGTGGTGGGCCCGGGCCCCGAAGGGGAAAAAAAAATTTTGTGACAGTGTGAAAAAAGCAAATCGTGGACAATTTCTATTATGCTTAAAATTGTTCCCCCTCACCCTCAAAAAAAAAAACTCTGCAGAAAGGAGGCCCCAATAGGGGGGAAAATTTTGCTGTTTTTGGGGCCTAACACCCACTGAGGACTTTAAAACCATTACCCAAACACTAAAAAGCCCCCCAAATTTTTTAAAGGGGAGATCGGGCCGTATCTCTAAATAGGAGGGGAGAGAAACTACAAATTCTCTAAGATCTTTAAAGTTAAAACCCCCAAACATTTCCCGTCAGGGGTTTTTTACCCCGGAAAATTGGGTCGTCCCTTTTTCGGGGAAAAAACCCCCCCTTAGGAATTTTGGAAACTTAAAACGTTGCGATCTGGGGTTTTAAAATGGGTAACGGGGAAACGCGCCTCTTCTTTTGATAGTATACCTTCTTTCCACCCCTTGTAAAAACCAAATTTGCCCCCCAATTTTTCCCAAAAAATTTGGAAAGTCGGGTCTTCCCGAAAAATTGGCTTAACCTCCCTGTTTTTAAATTAACGGTTACCATGTGAACTTTATTTGGAGTGATCCAGGGAAAAAACCACTTTCCCCCCCCTTACCCCGGGGGGTTTTATCACTTTTTTCGGGATTTGTTTTGCCGAGGGGGGGGGGTTTTTAAGGCTTCATCTCAGGGCTTCCCCAAATTTGTCTGTACCCTTAATCTTGATCTTTGTTGGGTTTAAATGCTTCAGATCCCCCCAAAACCAAAAGTTTTAGAAATTTTCCTTTTCCCGGGGTTTTTGGGGGGGGGGGAAACCTTGTCCCTTTTAATTTCCTCGATCTGTTTGTGGCCCACCCCAAACCCCCAAAATTTTTCCTTCCTTCAGGAGGTCGTAAAGTAATTTTTTACCCCCGGTAAACCCTTTCCCCCGTAATACTGGGATCTTCAAAATGTTGTTGCTCACTATTCTTAAAAAATTTAAAACCATTTGATCTTTGTTTTTAAAACGGGTTTCTTTCCTTAATCCAACAAAAATCTTTTTTATTTATTTGGGGTGGTACAAATGAAAGTCCCTTAGAAAGGATACCCAACCGGGTCTTTGGACAGGGATTTTTTTGTTAAAAATTTTAAATTATTTGGTTTTTGCCTCTGCCTTTCTTGTTCTTTTTCGGTTGTTTCACCCCGTACTTTCCCTCGCGTATATTTTTCCCCCTTTTTTTGCCTTTTAAAAAAGGAGCTGAGACGGAGGACAAAGGGAAGAAGGGTTCCCTTTTTAGGAGGGGCGCCAACTGAGATTGAGATGTTTTGGCCAAAAAATTAAAAAATGATTTTTTCCATTTTTGTTTTCCCCCCAATTTTTTCAACCTTCCCTTGGATTCCTCCATGATTTAAATGGGCCCCCTTCCCCCCTATGGGCCTCCTTTCCCCTTTTATGTCGGGTTGTTTAAAACCACTATCTAAGAAAATCCGAGTCCCAAAAAAAGATATTTCGGGTTTTTTCAATTTTTGACTCAAAAAGTGGGGGAAAAAGGCCTTCCTTCCTTAAACTCCCCAAAATACCCCAAAAATTGTTTTTGTTTTTCGTTCTTTTTGGTTTTGTGTGTATTTTTTTCAAACCCGAATTTTTTTTAAAATCACTTCACATTGGCAAAGTCTGGGTCAGTCTTAAAAGCTACCCCTCTTTTTATAGTCTCCTTTTAGCTTTTTTTTTGTCCCTTTTTTTTTTTTTTTTTTAAATAGTTTTTTTTTCATTAATCCTTGTTTACAAAATGGGAAAGCAGCAATTAATTAAAAGTACAAAAATCTTTCCATTTCTAAATTTTAACAAAAATAAAAAATAGATTTATTTGCAAAAGGGCAAAATTTTTTTTTTTTTCTTTTTTGTTATTGCCCAGTTTCTTCCCAAAAACGGGTAAAACATTACCCCAGGGGCCCTTTTGCACCTTTAAATTTCCAAATATTTGTTACAACTCAGTTTACGACTGTGGGAAAAAAAAAATAAATCCAAAAAAATTAACCCTTTTAAAAATGCGTGTGTCTCATCTCCCTTTTTTTTTATTTAAATTTGCTCAGGGCGGGCTCCCCCTACCCGCCGTTTAATGTTAAAGGGCCCCTTTGCTCCCGAAAGGCACTTATTTTTTTCCAAACCCAGTTTTATAATTTTTTTTATCTTCTTCGAGCAGGGTTCCATTGAAGCCCCAAAAGCTCCCCGTTAAGGGGCCCCCTTCTGTCGGCAAATTTTATTGGGTTTAGCACCGCCCGTTGCCTAAAAAGGTACCATAAGTTGGCTCAAAACTGCGCTTTTTATATTACCCTTTGTATCAAATTTGGGGAATGTGTTTATGTATCCTTCCCCTAGCTCAAAAAACTTCCCAAAAACCCCTTTTCTTTCTGCAAGGGCGGCCCCCTTTCCCAGTCCCCCGGGTTATTAGGAAAAACAAGTTTTTTTTTAAAAAAAGTCCAAAAGGTTTGGGGCTCACGGGCTTTAAGCCCCTTCCCCGGGAAAGGAAAAGCTTTGCGTGCTGCGCTGCCCCAAAAAGTAGTATCTTTTTACCGCCTGGTTTTTTTTTTGTCCTTCTCGTTTCAAAGTTTCCGAAAAAGCGCCCCATGAAGAAAAAAAACAACAAAAGACATGTTCAGGGTTGGTTTATATTTCTTTTTATGGAGCCAAAAAATCCTTTTTAAGGGGCAAACCCATGGCAAAGATACAGGTCCGCTGCTGGGGGATCCACTTTTTTAAACAAATTTTCTTTTTTGGGGGGGCCTGCCCAGGTTTTCCCCCTAATTTGGAGTTTGGGTAGGGGATTTTTGCCCCCACCTTCAGAAAAAATTTCAACCCTACCTAGCAGCCCCCAAAAAATTTGTTTAAATGTCAGTAGGCTTTCTAGATCGTTGCTGGGGAGATTTTTCAACGTCCTTTTCCCGCCTCTAGCTAGGGCCAAAGCGCTTTTCTGTCGTTGTCCCAATTTTCTTCTTAAAGGTTTTTCCCTTTTAACGACCGAAAAATTTTGCCCCGTCTTGTGGGAGGGTTTTTAAAAATAAAAACCCGGTTCCCAAAAAAAGGTCCCAGTCATCCTGGGTTTTTGGTGTCGCTTCCCCTCTGATATATAGATAGATTTCCGGGAGGGAAATTTTAAAAAACGGAATCGGGGGGGATAGGGTAAAAAGGTTTGAAATTCTGGGGTAGAAAACCTCTGTTTGTGTAGGGAGGGACGAAGTGTTTTACTTGGTGTTTCGTAGGGCCCGTTTCCTTTGTCTAAAAGTGTTTTGTGCTTTCCCTCCCTTTGGGAAAATTGGGGTTACCCTTATGGAAGGCAAAAAAGGAGAGTTGTTGGGTTCAAATTTTTAAGTCGCCTAATTTTTTGCCCATTTCCCTCTTTCGGCATGAGCAAACTGGTCCTCCCTTTACCGTTCGAGGGAGTCTCCATAGGGGTAGATTTGTAGAAAATTTTTTTGAGTTTGTGTAATACCAAATTCCCGATTAATGAACTTTCCCTGAAAACTGTTGTAGAAATTTGGGTCCCGTCTGTCAGAAAAACGAACCTAGGGTGGCCCGTTATAAAAGGCGAAAATTGGAAATCCCAGGCCCCCATGTGTCGGGTGTTGTAGCAAAATGAGAGGGATAAGGGCTCTCTTGAGTTCCCCTTTTTGAAGGGCTTATTTCGCATTTTATGGCTTTTTATCCCTTTGGCCGGAAAATATATCGGGAAACATGTGAAAAATGTACAGGAGGCGCGGAAAATTTTTACCATTTTTTAAATTAAAAAATTTTCATTCCCTGAGAAAAAAAAGCGGGAGGGGCGGCCCCTTTTTTTATTTGTTTGCAACAATTTTCCCCCGAATTTTTCTGGAAAATTTTTCAGGTATAAGTTATTTGGAAGTTTTGTAAACCAAAACCCCTTTATTTCATTGCCGAGTTGCACCCTCTGATCTGATGAGCCCCCGGGCCAAATTTTGGTTTCAGGGGGGCCCTTTTAAAAAGATACCCCCGCTTTTTTCCACATTGATTGTGTTTAAACCGAAGGGATCCCCAAATGTTACCATATCGTTCCCGTAAAAGGAGTTTTAAATTTGCCTGGGGTTCCTGATCATTAGAAAGGAAAAATCAATTAGCATTGGGGTGTGAAACCCTTTAAAACTCTCTGTTGGGGACAAAACACCCCGGTACAATGGTGAACTGAGTTTTTATTTATAAAAAGGGGGGGGTTTATGGGGCAAAAAAATAGCAAGGGTGGGGAGTGGACATCCCTGTTTAGGGTCATCTATAGAGGTCTATAGGGGGGAAAGTGGTTGTTTTAAAAATTTAAAAGGGGGAAAGGGTTTGTGGCCCTTTGGGGCGAATATGGGGGGGGGAAGCCGCGAAAAAAAAGGGTTTCCCCAAATTTCCCCCGTGGGAAGGGGTAGCATCCAGGGAAAAGGCCAGGGACCCTTTTCCAAAAAGGGCCCTTTTTGGCATCCAGGCTAAAAAAGAATTGGGGCAAAGGGTGGGTTCCCAACCCCCCTGCGCTAAAGGGGGCCCTTTGGGTGTTTTTTAAATTTTTTGTAGAGTGCCTATTGCTATAAAGCCATTTTTGTGGGGATGATTTTGGTGGCAAAAAAAGTTTGGGTTTTGGAAACCATAATTTTTTGCAAAACCCTTTTAGTTTTTGATTTCTGCAGAGAAATTGGTTATATGTTTCAGCAAAAGTAGGGGCTTTCTTGGGCTTTAGCAGTAGTTTTAGTGCGGAGTCGTTAAAAGGCTTTTCCTCCTTTAAATTTGGGAAATTTAAAAAATCATTTTTACAGTCCCCCCAGCAGGGGGGGATTTTTTGCGCTTAAATCTTATTAAATTCCCCTGGGAAGCCGTCCGGGGCCCCGGGGTTTTTTCCCCTTCGGCCCGCCCCCCACCCCCCACGGACCTCCTCCCCTGTAAAATTTGGCCCCCCCAAAAGGGCTTTTGTTCCTCCGGGTCTCTGGTAAAGATAATTTTTCCAGAAAAAATGTAAACCTTTGAGGATCATAGGGATCTGCTCCTAAAGTGATTCAAAAAAGTCTTTCAAAATTTTTCTTTATATTTGTTTGTTTAAAACCCCCCCCCGGATAATGAAAAAAAAAAAATGAATAAAGGGAAAGGCCCCCCCCGGAAAAATTTTATTTTGCCCGGCCCCCCCAAATGGGCCCCCCGGCTTTTTTTGCTAAAAAACCCACCGGGTTTTGCGGGGATTCCCCCCCTTAGAACCCCCCCCCAAAAAAACCTTTTTTTAACCCTCAGGCCCACCCCCAAAATTGGGGGTTTAACCCCCTCTTAACCCCCGTTTCCCCCCAAAGTTCCCCCCACCCCTTTGTGCCCCCCCCGTTTTCCCCCCCCCCCTTTTTTTTGGAAAGAAAAATGCAAAAAGCCCCCCCCCGGTTTTGGTTGCCCCCCTTCCCCGTTTTTAATTTAAAACCCTTTTTGTTTTGGTTTCCGGGGAGGGGGATTTTTTTGGGAAACCTTCTAAATTTTTTTTGAAATTTTTTTTGAAGTTTTTGGCCTTTTGGCAATTGGGAACTTCCCCCGGGGAAATTTCCTTTTTTGCCGGGCCTTACGGTTTCTGGGTATAATTGGGATAAACCCAAATTTTTTTTTTTAAAGGCAATACCGCGAATTTTCCGCCTTCGTGTCGCCCCACAAAGAGGGGAGTTTGCGCAATTTTTCCGCATTGTCTTTCCCGGGGAAATTTCATCCGTGTGTCCCCAAAAATTCCCTGAAAGTAAAACAAGATGATAAAGGTAGGCCGGAAATTCCCCCGGGCTGTGCCCCTAGGCAGGAGTTTGGGCCCCCCAGGATATTTCGATGGGAGATGAATTTTTTTCCCCATTGGTAATTTTGCTTAAAATTAAACATTTGTTTTAGGGCGTAGAGTTTTTTGGGGCCCCCGGTTTTTATGGAGAGAAAGACCTGTGGGGCTGGGAATTTTAAAAAGGGATATGGGGCGTTTGGGTTTACCCCCCTCTTGTTTTAAAAAACCTCAAGTCTAATGCAAATCCTCCAAATGGAGAAGGGGCCCCGGGGGTTTTCCCCCCTGGTTGGGGGCGACCATCTATTCGGGGGTTTAAGTACTGGTTTTTTAAAAACCCCCCCTTTAGTATTTTAAAGGTTTTTTAAAGCGGTTTAAAAATGGAAAATCTGTAAAGGGGGGTTTTAAAAAAACTCTAGTCCCCTCTGCATTGGGGATAGAAAATTACCCAAAATGTATATGTTTTTGGGGGTTTTCAATACCCCACTCTCATGTATATTAAAACTACCGGGCGGGTCAAATAAATGGGTCCCCTTTTTGGCCCGTATGGTCCCCCCTTTCCTTAAAAAAAATTTTCGCCACCCCTTTTTGTTTTGAGTGGTTTGTTCGCCCCAAATATTGGGGGAACTAACCCGGGGGGGGGTTTAAATTGGGGGTGAACTTGTTTTTTCGCCGGGGTGTTTTTTTGCAAGAAAAACAATCTGCTTTTGGCGTTTTTTATGTGTGTCGCAAAACCAAACTTCGCTTCTCTGGGATTTTTAAACCCCGCCATATTCCCGATATGTTTAATGGCGCCCGGGCCCAAATCAGCCCCGCCTTCCACGTTTGGAAACCCCTCATCCCGTGTCCCCCGTGTGGGGAAATTGCAGGGGTTGCGAGTATATGAAAGGGCGGGGGGGACACGGAGGGGTCCCAAACGAGCGCCCCCGTGCCCCTATCTAGGGGGGGGCCCAGAGCCCACACCAACCCTTTGAGGCCAAAATCCAACCCCTCCCACCCTTTTTGTTGAGATTTTAAAAGGAAGAGAAAAAACCCCCACCCGTTAACCAAATCAAAAATTCAGCAAGCCCCTGTTTAAAAATTTTTTGGGCCTTATGAGGCTCAATTTTTGGGAAAAACCCCCCCAAAAAGGCTTTTAAAAAGAAAATTTAACCAACTTTCCAAGAGCTGTTGCCCCAGGAGTGGGGGCCCCCCCCCCGCTATTTTTTTTTTGGTTTAATTTTTGCACCCCTATTTAAGCAGAACATCATTTACCCCCTGTTCCCCCCATCCCAGTGAACAAGAACCGCATCCAGGGGAAGAGACGGGAAGGAGAAGGGTATGGGGGAAAAGGGGGGGGGGAGGAGACCGGGGGAAAAAGAGAAAAAAGTTTTAAAAAAAAGCAGTTACTAAACCCTTTTACAGTTCCCCTTAAATTAAATTAAAACCTTAAAGTTCAGGAGAATTTAAACCCGTGGCCATTATTCATTTTTATCCCGGCGAAATTTGGGAAAGGGAAACGTTCATAGGTTTCAGGGCCCTTTGTTGGTAGTGTTTGTCCCCTTCTCAAGCCCCCCCGTTTTGCTGGCCCAGAGCGCTGGAAAACGAAACCCATTTGTGTAGGGGTGCTGGCAGACCGAGTTTTAAAAAACTTTTTCGTTTTTTTGAGACTTGCGGAAAAGAAGTCCTGAATTTTTAGAATGGGCTCTTCTCTAATCTTAAAACCTTTTTTTTGTTTGGTACGCCTAAGAAAAAGTCTTTTTAAATTTTCCCGTTTTGGAAATTTGGGGGATCATGGGGGGAGGTCTATTTTTTCCGATTCCTTTCATTTGCCCCCTGCCCATGGGAAAAATCTCGAGAGGGGGGTCCCTTGGCGTGTTTGCCCTGTCCCCGGGGGCCAGAATTGGGCGTCAAAAATTTTTTGGGAAGCCCGGGCCCCCGGGACGGCCCATGGTTTTTAAAACCCAAAAATCCCGGGTTATTGCGCGCGCAGGTTTCTTTTTGTCATCAATTTTCTTTTCGGCTATTTAAACAAGGATTGTTGCGTGGGGTGTTGCCCCGTTTAGCCCGGCCGATTTCCTTTTTCAACAGTTCCCCTTTTTTCGAGATTTTCCGCTTTCCCCGTTTTTGTGGTTATTAGTTAACTGGGCCCAAATGCCCCCATTGATTGAGGCTTTTCCCTTACTCCTTCCCCCTTGTTTAGGCAGGAAGGGGTTTAAATCTAGGGCACCCCTGCACCTTTAAAAGAATTGCGAAGTGGGTTCCTGGGGGCGCAGCGGTCTCGCAGAACGGGGAAGCGGTGGTTTGGTGGGCCGGGCCCCAACACTTGAGGGGTTTGGGGGGTTTGCGCCATGGTTTCAGAGGGCTTGGTTTGGGGTTTTTCTTGGGAAATTTGTTTGTGTGGGGGGTTTTTTTTTGAACTTGCGTTGATGGGAAATTTTTTTTGTTGCCCTTTTTTGGGAAATGTGCGTTTGGGGTGGGCATTGGGTTGTAGAAATTTTTCCATAAATTTTTTTGCAATATTAGACGGGCTCAGCAAAATTTTTAGGTCCCGCAGGGAAATTTTCCCGAGTCCTCTTGGTATTATATATTGAGAGCAGGGGGGTTTTATATGCGTAAAAGTATGTCCTGAAAAACAAAAGGGGGGTGGGCCCCGGGGAAATTTTCAGGGGCCCCACATATCAGGCGAGCCGCACATTTCAGCAGTTAAAAATGAAGCCGGGAAAGGGGGGGATGCAAAACATTGTTAAACCGCAGTAGTTTGGCCAGCACTTTTCCCCCGGGATCAGCTCTTAAAATTGGGGGGCACCCGCCCTTTTTTTACAGCAGTTAAAAAAAAAGCAAGCGTCTCTGCTTGGAGCCCAAAAAGCCCCCCTTTAAACCATAAAACTTTTAATTAGCTCTGGGTTAAAGCAAAAAATGGTAGTAATAGGCAAATAGGGGGGATAGCAGGGGGGGGCCAGCGCACTCTTCCCCCCTTTTTCTGTGTTAAAGGGGGGTTTTTCCCCTAAGGGGGTTTTGTAGGGTGGTTTTGCTGGGGTAAGAGCGATTTTCCCGACGGGTACGGTTTTCTTAGGGGAGTCCTGTATTGGGGGGGTAGTTTTCCCCAGGTGTTGGTAGGCCAAAATGGGGGAAATGGGCCCTAGTTTGGGCTTGTCTCCTCGGATTTAAAAAGGGCAGTCGATTAGGAGTCCCTATTTTAAAAGTAGGGCACCCAAAATTTTTTTTGGAGCAGAAAAGGGAAAAGGAAAAAAAAAAATAGAGGGGGAAACATCCAAAAAAGATGCGACCAAATTCCCAAATTTTCCGTAGAGGGCGTTTGAGTTCTAAGAGTTGAGCTCTGTTTTGTAAGGGGTGTAAAAATACCACTTGCCGCAGTTTGGGAGGGGCTTTATGAGGTGGGGAGAGAAAATTTTGTTGTCACAGGAGAAGTTTCTTGTTTTTTTTTTGTCAATTTACTGAGGGGAAGAAGGAGGGGGGGGATGAAAAGGTTCCCCCTGCTCTCTTTGGAAAATGTGTGGCCCCAAATTAGCAAGGGGTTAATTTGATAGGCCAGGTGAGCAAGGACGAGGTGTTGCAGAGGGGCCCCCTTGAGGCCGAGCAGCCGGCGCACAGCCCGGTTGCTTTTGGAATGTACCCTTGGCCCGTTCAAAACGGTTTTTCCCGAGGATTGGGGCCCCTTTCCCCCGCGCGGATTTCGTTCAATCGGGCCCCAATCCGTCGGAAGTATTACGGTAATCCCTGTTCTTGAGAAAGTGGATTCCGTCGCCCCTCCCGTCGGCAAATCCGCCGCGGGGGGAGAAAGGAATGCACATTTTTTTCGGCGGGGGACGCGCCGTAAACAATGATTGTTATGGGACGGGAGCTGCGCCCCCGCCGGCTCGGCCCCCCCCGCCCCGCCCCTATTCACGCCGGATTTGTCGTCAATCGGGCAAAAATGCGGAAAATTGCGTTGTACGGGGCCTTTAAATGTTGCTGCTCCCCCAACCAACCCTCTGTGTCAGGCTGCCCGTGTCCCCTGTCCGGATCACCGCGGTCCTCCAAAATCAATGAGCCCCCTCCACAAAAGGTGTGGGGGGGGGGCGGCTGCTGAGTAGTTAAGCAGGGTTTAAATGTAAGCCCCCGTTATGCGGGTGTTGCTTCCCCCGCGGATGAGGGGAGAAGGGGGGGCGTCCCCCTGCTGTGTGAAGGGCGCCCGGTGCCTGCTCCGTCGGCCCCGAGCAGGGGGGAGGGGGGGGGGGAAACCCCCGTGCTGTGTGGAGGGGTCCGCCGGGGCCCCGGGCTTGAGAAGGAGCAAGAAGCGGGGTTTGTGTTCACTCTCCGCTCTGCGCGATTTGCTGAAATTTTCCCCGGAAGAGGTGGCGGGGGAGGTAGTCCGGGCCCCTCTGTGTGTAGGCCTCTCGGGTGTTTCCCGTGGACCCCGGGGGATGCAACAGATGGCTCCTGGATTGAGGTACCACCCCCAGGTTAAAACTGATTTTGGCCCTGTCTAGCTGGGGGCCAAAATCCGATGGATTTAGGTTTCCCTCTTCGGGGGCCCTTCTAAAAAGCGGCATAGTGATGCCCGCCCCGGAAGTCTTTTTTGTCCTTTCAAGAAATTTCTTTCTCTTTTAAAGGAATTTTCATTTGATTAAGGATGACCTCACGTTTTGTTCCCTTTTTAACCGTTGTGGGCCCTTTCCTTGGGACGGGCTAAAATGTGATCTCGGCCTTAGGTCGATATTGGCTTTAATATATTTTTTGGACAAATTTTTTTCCAAAAGGGTTTTTTTGTTTTGTAAGCCCTATACAGATTTTAAAATATGATTCGATACGTCCTATTTGTACTCTCCAACCTAATTCCGCAGGTCAGGGGGGAAAAAAATCTTTTTATGCCACCTCAGGCTATCCATTTTGCTCGGCACCCAACAGGTCATCTCAAAATCCCCTTCCATAAATATAAACTCAAAATCACAGAAAAATTTAAATAGCAAAGGTGGGAATTTGTGAAAAGAGTAAAGTTACTGCAGCCATAGACTCAAATCTCCTATTCTATAAATATAACTATTAAATACATCATTTTAAAATAAATACCCCCACTATCTAACTTACAGATTCTAATTTGAGCTAGCATCGAAGATGATGAGCTCTGACCAATCTGCAAGCAGATCAGAATTAGTGATAAAAACCTCGGATAAAGGGGGGGAATGATGGTTATCATGGATCAATCCAAGTATGTTTCACATGTGTAACCGTTTATTAGAGGTCTGGGAAGGTTTTGCCATTCTTCGGGAAGACCCGACTGCCAATTTTTTGGAAGAATTAGTCGGAAATTGTAATGTACAGGTGTTGGATGATGCGTATACTATCATAAGAAGAGGCCGCCGTTTCCTGTTACCCAGTTAACCACTTCGTTAGCAACGTATTTATACGTTACCAAGATTCATAAGTGGGCTTGTTCCCCTGAAGGGACGAACCCCAATATGTCTCGGGATATCGACTCCCCTGACGCAGAATGTTGGGGTGATATTCTTGATAAGACTTCGAGAGAATTTGTAGTTACTCTCCCTCATATTTGAGAGATCGGCTGATCTCCTTATTAAATTGGAGGGCGTCAGTGTGGATAATGATGTTTATCCTAGGCCTAGTGGAGTGAAGGCCCTACTGTACAGCAGTATTCCCCAACTATTTGGGGCACCTCCATCCTGATGGTATTTTTTAGAGGCGTAGAAGGTGGGGGACAATTTGATGAGAAATAATAGACTGTTGTCCTCGATTTGCTTGAAAATGTCACACTTCACATAATTTATTTTCTATTCGAGTGCCCCCAGGGTCTACCAATCAGCTCAAGGGGTCACGGTTGATGGGGGCCCTGCCGCTCCCAGTATGCCAAATTTATTCCTGGGCTGGTGGGACGAGGACCCTGGTGGTCGGGAGAGGGGAATGGAGGGCCATACCGAAAAATATTACATATTTTGGGGCAGGTACTTCTACGACGCCTTAGTGTGTTGTGGCAGGCACGGAGGCGTCGTTTAAGGATTTCTTCGATGTCTTGAACATAAATGAGGGTCGGTTTACGCTTCACATTTTGAGTTTCATACATCGGGAGATTGCCGTTTTTGGGACTTAAAAATTTAAAGTAAAATCTAGGTTTCTTACAATCTCGGACTCACCGGAAGGAGACAACCACAAATAGTCTCCTAAAGGTGGAAGTCACATCAACCAGGTCATTTAAAGAAAGGATATCTAAGGGACAGTTCCTTAGGGTACGTAGGAACTGCCTCCCGAATTGAGGACTATTAAAAACAAGCGGGAATGAACACGTGATTAGGTTTCTTGAGAGAGGTTACCCCTCATCCTACTCTCACACAGCCTTTTAAAAAAATGCACTTGGTTGAGGGACAGAAACTCTCTTTTTGAATTCAAGAGAGGGGAAGTAAAGAGGGAACACAGTTCAGGGTGATAGGCGCCTATGATGGACAGGAACAATGTTGTAGTGCCGTTATTCTACGTAAGCACGGGGGATATCAAATTAGACAAGGATTTATCAGAGTGTCTCTCATGCAAACCCCTCATTACTTATAGACGGGGAAGATCCCTAAGGGACAGACCATAATAGGGCCAGCTATACCGTGTCCACCATAACATTGCCAGCCATACAGTGTCCACCCCCATATCTCCCACCCACCCCCTCCCCCTCCCCTATAATCAGTGCCAGCCATACCGTGTCCTCATAACAAGGCCAGCCATAACTTTTCACCATAACAGTGCCAGACCTACAATGTGTCCACCATACAACAGTGCCAAGCCTACTGTGTCACCATAACAGGCCAGCCATCACTGTGCTCCCACATAACAGGGCAGCCATACAGTGTCCCATCATTAAACATGGCAGCCTACAGTGTTCCACCATAACAGTTGCAAGCCATACCCGTCCTCGTACACCATAACGTGCCAGCCATACTGTGTCCACCATAACAGGCCCAGCCATTCCCAGTGTCCAAACCATAAACAGGGCTCCAGCCATACGTGTCCACCATAACAGGGGGCCAGCCATACTGTATCCCACCATAACAGGGCAGCCATACAGTATCCATCATAAATGGGCCAGCCATAACACGTCGTACCTCATAACTGGGCCAGACATCAATCGTCCATCATAAAAGGGCCAGCCATACCAGTGTCACCATCATTATGTGGCCAGGCTATACTGTGTCCACCCATACAAGGGCCCAGCCATACCGTGTCCACCATAACAGGCCAAGATTACACGTGTCCACCACATAACAGTGACAGCCATGATACCGTGTCCACAAATAACAGTGCCAGCCATACTGTGTCACTACCAATAACAGGACCAGCCTACACCGTGTCCACCATAACAGTGCCTGGCCATACCAGTTGTCCACCCAATAAACAGTGCCAGCCATTACTGTGTCCACCAGTAAACAGGACCAGCTTGACACCGTGTCCACCATTAATTGTGCCACCATACTGTGTCCACCATAACCGTACGACCAGCCATACAGTGGTCGCCATCTTATTAGGCCGCACATACTGTGTTAACACCATAACAGGGACAGCTATACCATATCCAACATAACTGGGCCAGCCATTACATAATTCTGCCCATGAAGGTCATCAGTTGAATGCAGCCGGATGAAATTTTTTTTTTTCTACAGTATGATCAGAGGTCAAAAAGGCATGTCTTGTTTTTTGTTTTTTTTTCGGACAGGGGGACTGCACATTGTGGACCCCACACTATAGAAGATTTATTTGCCCCGCTGCTGCCACCAATATTGATGGATAAGATTTTTTTGGCAAGCTAACACTAAGGCCATGTCTACAACGGCACTGGTTTTTGTCAGATTTGTTCGACTGTAACCAGTGCCCATAGATCAAATCGGAGCTATAGTCTACCAGCAAGTGTTTTTTTTCCCGGTCGGATTAAAGAATCGCATGGATTCTGGTGAGTGATTTTCAAATCTGCAGGATGTTTGTAGGATTTGCCGTCAGATTCCTGTACAATACATTGTTACATAGTACAGTCTGAAAGAGAATTATGTCCATCAAGTTAACTATGGTGGAAGACTTTTGAATCCCAATAAGACAAGAACCAATCTGGTCCAGGGAAGACCCCATCTCTGACCGTAGAGCCCCACCAGCCAGGATCCAGAAATTTTACATAGCTTTGTACGTATTCAATATTCTTTAGTTCCAGGTAGGATCTAAGCCTTTCTTGGGAAAAAACTACAAAACTGTTCTGCTGTGACCAGCTCCTCAGGCAGGCTTTTCCACAGATTTACAGTCTCATACAGTGAAGAACCGCTCTTCTACTCTGGAGATTGAATCCTTTTTTTCTCTAGGCTGAAGGGAATTGGTCCCCTTGTCTTTTAAGGGAGCTTTACATGAAATAATTTTCCATACTTTTTGTAGGGACCATTTATATTCTTATTTTAAATTAATCATGGCCCCCCGAAGCCAGTCTTTTCCTCAAGACTAAATAAGTTCCAATTCTACTATACACTTCCTCATAACTTAAGATGTTCCATTCCCTTATAAGTTTGGTTTCTAGTTTTGCACCTCTCTCTAGCCTTCATTACTCCTTTTCTATAAACTGGAGACCAGAAACATTGATCATTCATATTCCAAGAGACGGAAGCACCAATGCCTCATACAGTGGATAAAAATTACATCGCAATATGTATGGGGGCTGACGGCAAAATCGATAAAACCGTATGCAGTTTTTAACGCAAACCTGCACAAAAACCTCAGTTTCACCAGCCGATTATTTAAACGTCATCAGATTTGGGACGGCGTCTTAAACATTGGCTGGTGGACATAGCATAACAGGTTGCAATGCAATATTGTGATTGGGGCTACTATGGCTCCGTCTATGAAACACCTTCTCTAGGTATGAAAAATTAAATGGTATATAATTTTGTGAATATGTGTTTATCTATGACTATACGGCATAACTGCCCCATACGAGGTCTAAATTATTTTTTATTGGGCTTTTGCCTTTGTGCGATTTCAGTTATTTATACACTGTATGCAAAACTGCCACCTTTCAATGTTTGTTTGCATGGAAAAAACTACACGATCATGTCGGTATAAACTATTGTTGTGGGGTCAGAATGATTGATGTTACCATCAACCAATAAAACAGCTTTCTTTACACTGATGTATCAATTTAATTTTGATGTCCTCGTGATTGACTTCGTATAACCAGTGAGGTATTGCTGAGTTGAAAGTAATATGTGTAACAAGTTACATGATTGAAAAGACACCTCGATCACGCCCATTAGACTAGTATAATTGAACTGATTATTTTGAAATTGTCAGTTTATACTATTGATGAAGCATGGGTATACATGCGAAGCGTTAAGTGTTACAGTTGTTTTTTATGAGAGTCCTTTTCTTTTATACAATACTACACTCTGAAAAGGAAGGTGTTTGACTTTTTATCATCAACGAGGGCCGCATAGTTTAGTCCGGGTAATTTTTATTGATTGCTATTTTATACGCGCGTGTACGAGTACACGACGGCTTCACGGGATACCTGGCTGCCTATCACAGAGAACCTATACGGAGGCCCCCCCCCCCCCGGGGGAACTTATACTTTTATGAGAGTTGTGCCTCAAGCTACATGCAACAACTCTAGAGGTGAGCACAATATTTATAGAAATATTAATTTTCAGTCTGTTCCCATACGTCCCACTATTGTGCGCTCCTTCTCATTTTTTTCTATATCTGAACTTAAAAAATTTATATGTATTCTCTAGGGGGCCCCTAAAACAAAATAAAAAACTCTATACTCACCTTCTCCCGTTCCAGTGACTGATTGCTCGCGGTTTGTTCCCCGGTGACATGCCGTCACTTTGTAGACAATGAGTCTTCATTCGGAAAGTTACATGAAGGACGAAGGGGATGCAGGTAGTATAGATTTTTTTTTTACTTAATGCCCCTTAGGAGCATTGTATTATCTACATTATATAAAAGTATCACGGACATATTTACTGCCCCTGAAGCCATAGGAGACAACCGTCTCTCTTTTGGATTTTATTTGTTCCCATTCACAAGCACTTTATGGACCAGGACAACAGGAAGAGGTCAGGAACCACAGTTCATGTGTCAGGACATAAAGGGCCTCACATTGTATGAAAACTGTTTAAGTTTAAGGACTTCCATTGTTGCCCCATAGCTGAACCAATAGGAGCGCTCCTCTCTTTTCTTATAGTACTCTGGAAAAATTAAGGAGACGCTCTAATTGGTTAGCTCATGCAGCAACAAAGAAAGTCTTAGAGTAGAAAGGTTTCATACATCTCCCCCCAAAAGTGTTTATTCAGGGGCGTAAATAGAGCAAACGTAATAAGCCCCATTTAACACTCTTATTGATATCCTGTTCATTGGTATCTGTTAAGGCAATGTTCACCACGGCTTTTGTCCGGGGCACATATTGCGGGGACGGATTTCACCCCGTAATTACGCCGGCTGCCGTGTAAACGGGGCATGTGGGGGGCGGCAGCTCGCCAGACCCATAGACACATCATTATTCACGGCACCCGGTACACGCCGTAAAATAATGTGGATGTCGCACTTTCTCCCCGCCGCGGAGTATCGCCTAGAGCGGGGTGGAGAGACGGTATCCATCAGTTCTCTTTGAGGATACTGTGGATTACCGTTGAATTACAGCGACGGATCAGCTGTACTGCCAGCGCCAAATAAGGCGCGCAGTTCGGCCTGAAATCAGTGCCCAAATAAGCCGTGTGAACGAAGGCCTCTAGAATTATCCAACATGGTACCCTGACAGTGCTATGGGGGACTACTATCTGAGACTAAGTTTGCCCTATTTAGCGAAAGTATTAGGTAGTGAAATATTACCATCTGTTGTGTCCCATGTAGAAACCATGTTACGGTTACTAAATAGTCAAAATGTGGTGCGATTGGACACTCCATATTACATCATACTTGCCAAACCTCTCCGTGTTGGGCTGGTCACTCCGCTAATGGGGGCCGTGTCCCACCCTACCTGCTTGGGTTGATGAAACTCCCACAGCTGAAATCTAGACGGTCTTGGTTCCACTTTAGAGACTTGTCAGAGATCAGAATGGGGGAGCCTCCCTGCTCGATGCTCCAGAAAGAGACACATGAGGGCTCCTAATTGACACCGTTTAGTTTGGCTGGGTCAACAGAAGTGGCTTCTCTCCCCCCAACACAACTATAACGGGTGAAATCACACTCATACTGTACAGCACCTCTCCAAAACTCATTCCCTCCTCAGGAGTCATGGAAACCCATCAGACATTTTTCATGTTTATCTTGTGGTTATTCCATGATCTGTGTCAGAAGATGAAATCCAAGGGATATACCGAAACAGTTTTGTCCTGGATTGCTGCATTAAGATTACTTAAAATTGCCATATACAGCCCCATAGTGACCACACTATGGAACGTGCTTAACAAGACAGTGTCAGCACACACCAGTGCCAAACAAACAACCCAGGGGCAGGCCCACCTACGTGTCCACCCATAACACATGTCTGCCATACCTATGCCAACATTAACGGGGCCAGCCATACAGTGTCCATTTATAACGGGCCCAGCCATACAATGACCATTTATACAGGGCCGCTATTACCGTGTCCAACCATAATAGGGCCAGCTATACAGTGTCACAACATAACAACGGCTCAGCCATATTGTGTCCACCATAACATTGCCAGCCATACAGTGTCCACCATAAACATGGGCAGCATACCATATCCAACCATAAACATTGCCAGCCATACAGTGTCACACCTTAAAACAGTGCCAGCCCCTACCTTGTCCACCATAACAGTGCAGCCACACTGTGTCGCCATCATAACAGGGCCAGACTACCGTGTTCCACCATAAACAGTGCCAGCCAATATGTTCCCACCCAATTACCGGTGTCACCACTCATAACCAGGGCCAGCCATTACTCGTGTGTCCACCACAACAGGGCCAGCCAATTACCGTGTCCACCATAAACAGTGCCAGCCATATGTGTCCACACCATACCGTGTGTCCACCGAACAGGGCCAGCCATATGTGTACACAACATACAGGGTCAGCCAATTACAGTGTCCATCATAACTGGGGCCAGCCATACAGTGTCCATCATAATGGGCCAGCCATACAATGTCCTCATAACAGGGCCAGCATACCAGCGTGTCCACCATAAACATGAGCCAGCCCTTACTGTTTCCACCCATAAGGGCATGACCATACCGTTGTCACACCAAAACAGTGACAGCCTTACTGTGTCCACCATACGCTGACACCATAACAGGGCCTGCACATGTACTGTGTCCACCATAACAGGGTCCGCCATACAGTGGTCCAACATAACTGGGCCAACCATTACAGTGTCATCATAACTGGCGCTGCCATACAATGTCCATCATAACAGGGCCAGCCATACCGTGTCCACACATATTCAAGGCCAGCGCCATACTGTGTCACCTTAACAGGGCCAGCTACAAGTGTCCACCAAAACAGTGCCAGCCATACGTGTCCACACATAACAGGACAAGCCTACCACCGGTGTCAAACAATAACAGTGCCAGCCATTTACTGTGTCCCCACCATATCCGTGCCAGCATTACTCAGTGTCATCAATAATAGGGCCTGCCATACTGTGTCCACCCATACAGGGCCAGCTATCCCATATCCACCCCATAACTGGGAAAGCCAAAAATATCAGCCATGAAGGTCATCAGTTGAACCTGCAGGCGGTGTGAAAATTTTTTTTTTTATACAGTATGTCACGAGACAAAGCATGTTTTTTTTTCTTCTGTTTAGACAGGGGGCTGCATCTTGGTAGGTACCCCACTATAGAAGAAGATTATTGCCCGCTGCGCCACAATGATTTGAGGGTTAGAATTTTTTGGCAGCTACCACTAAGAGGCAATGTTCTACACGGCAATGTTTTTTGGTCGGTATTTTTCGACTGTAACCCAGTGCCCATAGATAATACGCAGCTATAGTCTACACAGCAAGGTTTTTTTCTACCGGTCCGGTTAAAGAATCCGCTGGATTCTGGGGATTTTTCAATATCTGCAGGATGTTCTGTAGGATTTGCCGTACAGAATTCCTGTACATTACATAAGTTTCATAGTACAGTTGGAAAGAGGTCGTATGTCATACAAGTTCACTATTGGTGAAGCTTTGAAAAACCCCAATAAGACAAGAACCAATCTGGATCCAGGATGACCCCCAATCTCTGACCCCAGAGCCTCCCAACAGCCAAGGATCAGAAGTTTTTAAATAGCTTATGTACCAATTAAATAATTCTTTAGTTACATGGTAGGTTATCTAAGCCGTTCTTGACAAACTATAACTACAGTTTTCTGCTGCTGTCCTCCTGCTCACATCAGGGCAGGGCTATTCCACTGTTTCACAGTTCTTAAGTAGAAACGCTCTTGTCCTACTGGAGATTAAATCCCTTTTTTACTCTAGTAAAGGGACTGTTCCAATTGTCTTTTGAGGGGGCTTTACCATGAAATAATTTTTCCCCCATACTTTTTTGTAGGGGACATTTATATTCTCTATATAAATTTAATCATGTCCACACCCGAAGCAGTCTTTTCTCAAGAACCTATAATATAAGTTCAATTCTTACATAACCTCTCCTATATCTAAGATGATCCATTCCCCTTATAAGTTTGGTTGCTCGTCTTTGCCACTCTCTCTAGCTCCATTACTTCTTTTCTATTAAACTGGAGCCCTGAATACTGTAAATCATCATTCCAGTCGAGGCCGCACTCCTTGCTTTATACAGCAGTAAAATTACATGCATTGTTTAGGGCTGACGAAAATCCGAATAAAACCTATCACCGACACAACTTTTTTTTTTTTTATATTGTTGTTTTTATTAAACATTTTTTTTTTCAAACTAAAATAAATACATAAAGAATATGTGGTACTTACATCAACCAAAAAGAAGAATTGTCAGTAAAAGTGCACCCGTACTACATAGTGATTGTGTATGCGAATCTAAGGATTAGAGGAATATCCCGCCGAATTGATCCGCATCGGGGGGACTTAAATGCCTCTGAATAAAAAACACCTCAGGTCATTGAGTAACCTCTAAAAATTTCTAAAACGGAAACTATAAAAAACGCAAATATAGCACCCCAATTTGAGTAGAGCTAGCAACTAGAAAAGACATAAACAAAACCCAACACCCGGAAACCTAGACAAAAAAAGACTTGGGGGAGAAACCCAAGGAAGGGGGGGGAAAGTGGGGGGGTTTTGCAGGGTTCCTTTAAAAAGGACTGTGAGTAACCAGAAATGAAAACCCATGGCTCCCAGATTGCTTTCCCAAGGACCCCGGGTTACCCTTGAAAGAAAATAACTTTTCCAAAGCGCTGTATTTCACAAATCCCGGTTTGCAGATCATGAAGCGAGGTGGTTTTGTTTGCCCCCAAAGGGCCCCCGAGTCAAGCATTTAGCACCCGGGTTAAAAGGGTTTGGGAAGAACCCGTTTTGGGGCCTTTTTTGTAAAAGCCTTTCGGGGGGACATTCAGAAGGTAGGTTAAAGGATAACGGGGATTTAACAAAACCAAAAAACATCTGAGAAAAACCACTTGGCCCTTTGCAAACCAAAATCTCTGAAAAAGGGGGGAAAGCCCCAAGAAAATTGGGTTAGGGCCCCCGGAGGGGCCCCCCACACCCCCAACCGCCCCTAAAATTTGGGTGGATTAAATCGGTGAAAAATTCTGGGGTAGGGGTACCAATGCATAAAATTTTTAAAATTGGTTTTTCTTTGTAAGGGGTTTTTGCAAGTCGAGGATTTGGGTTGCCCTGTCCCCGTAGTTGCCACAATTGTTTAAGGGAAGTTTTCTACCCGGGAAAGTTTCCCCAAAATTTTTCATTTTTATTTAAAAATTCAGTCCTTTGGGTGGATCATAAAAATAATCGGTTTAAATACCAAAATTGGGGCCTTTTGGACACCAACTGACTTGCACAGCCTCTCAAAGGGTAGTGGGGGACCGAAAGGGGGAACCCCCTGTCAAAGTGGGGCATCAAAGTTTTTTTCTGCGGGTTGGGGTGGAAATTTGTCTCTGGGGGGAATTTTTAAAACCTTATCTCGAAGGCCCGGGAATAGTATGAATCCCGGGTTTCGAAAGTGGACAATATCCGAAAAACCGGGAATAGGTATTTTTTTTGCCATGGGGCAACAAATGCGGGGTTACAGCTAGTTTGGCGGAGGGGGGGTAAAAAGGGAAATGAGGACTTAAGGGACGCGAGAATTTTAAAGGGGAAACCTAGATTGGCACACTTTCCATAGGGGACTTATTTAAATTTCAAATTGGGCCCCCAAAAAAGGGTTTTCAGGCCCTGTTAACCATAAAACCATATTGGGGGGGAGGAGGGTTTAGCCCAACAAATTTTTAAATTTTTCCATCCATTTTGGTATGGGCCCGGAAGAGAGGACCACCCGGGGTTATTTTTCCGTAAAGGGGTCCCCCCCAAAAAAATTTTTAAAAAATGCGGGGGGCTAAACCCTCTCTGTCCTTCCCCATCAGCACACTCCTTTTGGCCCTCATTTGACGTCCATGGGGCCCATATGTCCCCTAAGGATTGCTCCCTTTGCAAAGTTTCAATCCCCCAAAGGCACTGCCCCCCCGGGGGCATCTCAAAGAGGGTTATAAACTTTTAAAAAAGGGATGGGTAAATTTTGACCAGGGCTATGGGGCCCCCAAAAAAGGGGAAAGGGGATGAGATTCCCATTTTATATAGTGGGGGCCCAAATTTTCCCTGGAACAAGGGGGGGGAAAAGTTGGCTTGAAACAGGGTCTTGAAAGGGGGAAGCAGGTGGACACCCGGGGTATTTGAGCGAAAAAATTTGCCATGGAACCCAACCGATCTGAAGCCCCCCGGGGTATCGGCCCCAATTAAGGGTAAGCTTCAGTTTTAGAGGTATTCACCTTAAATCCAGATACCCTTCCAAACCTAAAGGAGGCAGAAAACCCAAAAAGAAGGCTAAGGTGGGGTTAAGGAAAAGAGCACGCATCCGAAACAGAATTTTTTGAATCCCTGTCCTAACCCTGAACCCCAAAGATGGAGGGAGGGATCGAATTTTAAGGGGCCAAGGGTTCCTTAAAAGTAGAAGAGTAAGGGGGAAAAGGCCCCTCCGAAATTTTTTTTTAAACACAAATCTCACTGAAACCGCGGTCCAGCGATGAAAAACACTATCAATTTGGGACCATCTTAAAGGGTTTTTGCCAAGAAGGGATTTCCCTTACGTTTATCTGCTCAGGAAAAAGATAAACACACACCCCGTCGGGGGGGGGGGAGGATCGAGCAGAGATCAGTGCAGGGAAAAAAACCTCTGAAATTTTACTCCAATAATTAAAATAGAACCATGGATTCTCTATATAAAAAGAGCACAGAATCTTTTACCACAATCCCTTGCAATCTCCTTTATGTTCCCTGTCATCAGATCAAAGTGGGAAACAAGCAAGTTGCAGCTCCTGTCATTCCAGGTGTGTCTAAAGAAACTGGGGAAACTAAGGGGATATAAAAAAGCGTAGCTCCAGGGCTTCACTTTTTGTAATCACATATACAAAAGCCAAAAACCCCCCCGTTTTTGGCGGGGGGGGCCCGCTATTTTGGGTCCCCCCCCGCCCCCCGGGGGGTTTGGGGATTCCTCCCCGCCGCCCAGGGGGCGGGGTCCTTTAAATTACCCCGGGGCAAGGTAGCGCTGGTTTTCCTACTCTTGCGCCGCTAAACCCCTCCTACAGGCGGGTGAAGCGCCGCAGCGGCCGCTCACCCGCCCGCGGGTTTACTTGGGGGGAGGAGGCAGGAGGGTCGTCCCTCCTCTCCCCGTATGTACGGCGCCGGTTTGGGGGCGCCCTACATACAGGTCAACGGCGCAGGGGGAAAAATGCGCGCGGGCGCAGGGGAGGACACCGGTTTCTTCAATTCCCCCTGCGCCGCTGAAAAGATCGGGCAGGAGCTGGGGCCGCGGGTGCGGAGCCTGGTAAGGTAAGTGGATTTTATTTTTTTATTTTATTAGTTTAGGGGGCCTACCGGGGTAAAAAAGAGGGCAACTACCGGGAAAAGAGGGGGCACTACCTAAACAGAGGGGGACTCCCCCCAACAAAAAGGGGACATCACCTGGGAACAAGGGGGCACTACCTGGAACAGAGGGGGCCTACCTGGCAACAAGGGGACATCTACCCCGGCAACATAGGGGCACACCCCAACAAAGGGGGACTACCTGGCAAAAAAGGGGGGACTACCTGGCTAACAATGGGGCACTACCGGCAACAGAGGGGCACAAAATGGCAACAGAGGGGACACACCTGGGAAAGAGGGGGCACTACCGGGAACGAGGGGACACTACCTGGGAAACAGAGGGGGGCACAAACCCGGCAACAAAGGGGGCACTACCTGGCTAACAGGGGGGCACACCCGGTAACAGAGGGGGCACTACCGGGAACAGAGGGGGGGCCAAACCCGGGGAACAGAGGGGGGATCTACCCGGGAACAGAGGGGACATCTACCTGGAAACAGATGGGGGGACTACTGCTAAAAGATGGGGGCATACCCCGGCTAACAGATGGGGGACACCTGGGCCCCAGGGGGCACTAAATGGCCAACAAAGGGGACATCACCTGGCAACAGGGGACATCTACCCGGCAAACAATGGGGATACCTGGCAAACAGATGGGGGGACCTACCTGGTGCAATGGGGGCACCTACCTGGCTAACAATGGGGGGCACCTACCCGGCTAACAATGGGGGCACCTACCCGGCTAACAATGGGGGCACCTACCGGCTAACAAAGGGGGGGATCTCCCGGGCCCAAAATTTTGGTCTACCTGGCTACAAAGGGATCTACTTTGGGTACAAGGGGGGATCTACCGGCCCGTAAGGGGCACTACCTGGGTTTGGGGGGGCTACTACCCGGGTATAAGGGGGTCTACCTGGGTTTCTTCCAAAGCCCTTAGCATTTGGTGGAGTGGGTTGGCTTTTTTAAGGGCGTACATACCAACAAG